>OX393565.1:3379249-3389194 GCA_947652115.1 Blastomussa wellsi | reverse complement strand
CAAACATTACAAATATATAGACTACACATGCAATGTTTGTCGCTGCTGTTTGTTTTCTTTTCCTTCTAGTTTGTTTTATCTTTTATTACCTCTCAATTACAACCTTCAAAATTTTGCTTCCAATTTTTGCTATAAGCATCGTAAATTCGCGCTTTTGGGGCTAAAGTTATCTCATCGATGACACATGGCTTATCTTGCCCACGATGATGACCTCTAGGAATCGTTGCGTCATGCACATGCGCAGACTGCGGAAAACGCACCGCGCATGCGCATGACGTCACGATATCTTGAGGTGGCCATAGTCAGCAAGGGAAGCCATGATTCATCGCCGACAAAATTTTAGTCGAAACAAAAGCCGGAAATCCGTCTGTGTTCGCAGGCTACAAACTTACGAGCTTATAGCAAAAATTGGAAGCAAAATTAAGAAGGTGGAATTTGAGAGGTAATAAAACATAAAGCACTGTACCTTTGGTATAAATCTTGACCTTAAATATTCAGGGGTTTCCTTAAAAATTGCCAAAATGTTCACCTTTTCTGACATTCTCTCGTTTTACAGCGGTGTTATCTATCCGACCATCTACCCTAGTGTCCAATCTTCTCTCCTTCCAAAACACGCAAATAGAGACTGAGTACCAGTGTGTCCCGCATACAAGTGTTCCCCGTATTGTGCAGTACAAAATGAAAATAGACGTCCCTTTATAATTTTTAGGAGGCCAGAAACTGAGTTATTGCCACTGTAGAACTGAAATGTTTCACACAGAACCTGGGATAACAGAATCAGTTGTTTTTCCATGAAATTAGTTTGGGGTTAGGACCATAAAGAAGACACTTTTATCCATTTAATAATGAGGCATACCGTAAACTGCCACTTATAAGCCCCCTCCCTCCACTTATAAACCCCTCTGGTTATAGGCCCATATACATGTAAACAAACATTAGGTCCGATCATAAGCCCCCACCCCACCCCCTCTATCTTTTCGTGTTGCGTGTGATGTCAATTCGATTTATTATTACATTTTGAAGCTTAATTAAAACCAGTAAATGCAAAACGTATTTTGATCAGCACTGCTATAGCTCGTTTCGAAGCGGTTTTTCTATTCCGGTTATAAGCCTCCCCCCGTTTATAAGCCCTTCTATTAAACCCCTTACGAAGTTGTATAAGTCCAGGACTCATAAGTGACAGTTTACAGTATCTAAATAATTAAAACCGGTCATATTAGAATATATATTGGAATAAATGAAATAAAGTTTTGTTATAAAATGAAGCGTCGCTCCATAAAATTGGATATAATAATTGTGTAGTTTCCGTTATACTGGTACAGCTGGACAAAACCAGTTATCAAATAATCAAACGAAAAAGTTTGTCTTCGGACGATGCCCGTTATTTCCAAAGGAAAAACATCGAATACACCGTTATACAGTGTATAACAACAACTGATCACAATAAAAAGAGTGAATTCACTCGTTATATTTACATATTAATCACGTTATATTGGGGTATTAGTAGTATTCATTGGTAACATAAATACGGCAAAACACTGCTTGTTTAATATATGATGATTCTGTGTTTTGTTCTACAAAGCCATGAAAGGATGTTTAGTCTTAAATAAAATTGTTTTTACTACATAATTGAGTTATTTCAGATACTGTTTCTGAGATGTGTCGAAGGGCAATGTGTGAATTACTTGACGACCGTCTGCAAGTGCCCAAGCCGGTCCGGTTTCAAGGGAGAAACTGAAGAAGCCGACTACTAGTACCGATTAAATTCTGCAATTATGGCAGTTTTAGTAATACCGCCTGCAGTCGTTTAAGTAGTGCATATTTTACAAGTGTTTTTCTCAGACATCGATCAAACAACTAAGTTCTTTTCGATCGTCAAACTAGGCTCTTTGCAAATTGAAAGCAATTGGCCAAACAAATCTCCCATTTGAGGCTCACTGATTACATTTCTCAAGAGAAACTGACCACTGTTAAACGAAAAAGCGATCTAGATCGTGAGGCTAATTTCCTGAGAAGTACTATGACTAATAAAAAAATAATATTCTCATACTTAGCAGTCACCATGGGGGAAACTCAATTATAATCCACCTTGTTTGTAGTACTTTCACAAGTCACCTCTACTTCGAGAAGGGAATGCCAGCTAAAGCGACCTGCAGTATTCGATGAAGTTTGGCATTCACTTTCGGTGGTTCGTAACAATTCAAAACTTTAATTCTTTCGTCCAAGCGACTGTTTATCCCTTTGAGCGCTTTCGTTATTTCTTGCATTTCGCGATTAAAGATTGCCGACTCCCGAGCGCGCCTCTCCTGGTCTCGCTGCAGCTGTTGATAAAATGTCTCCTTCTTTCGCCCGGTCCGACGATTCAACAGTTTGTTCTTTTTCAACTTCTTGTAATCCTCGCGTAAATCTTCAATTGCTTCATTTCGGCTCTTTGCTGAAACCTTCTTGCTTCTAGTCTTGCTTGTCTTCGCTAATCTGGGCAACGTGTCTGGTGCAAGCTTTTCCTTCGTCTTCTCCGAAGAAACATCGGTAACACTTCGATTGAACGACAGCTCTTCGGACATCGCACCACAGAAAGAATTTCGACGAGTTGGAGCGTACGAGAATGAAGTTTCGCTTTCAGCCGCGGGGCTTGGTGGCACTGTGTAGGACGATCCATCAGGTATGGCCAAAAAATCGCCCGCGGGATCACTCGAAGCTAACGAGGCAGGACTTTCAGTATGATTCACAAGTTTGATGTCTACGAGTGTGGAGCTTTCCTCTTCAGAAATTGCCACTATATTAAGCCTTTGACTCGATTGTTCTCGCTCGCTTTCAGCGCTGCTGTTGCCGATTTTTATAAGCGGTTGATCTACATCTGGCGTGCGAATATATTTGCTGTAGTTTTTGATGACATTTTCCGCCAGCGAGAGTCTGCGGTTCAGGATTTTCGAATGAGCGTCCGTCGAGCCGAGTGTATACTTCTTTTCCGCGTCTAAGACGCTGGATGGTGTCTGAGGAGCTGATAAGCGACGACCGGACGGAGAAGAACTCGCACCAGAACTAGAAGGCGGCGTTTCCGCGGGCTTACCCTTTCCAGCGGCTACCGGTATTGAATATCTATGCTCAGGGCTCGCAGTTTTTAAGTAAACATATGTTTCTCCTTCCTCTTCGTCCTCGCTCGTTTCGTCGCTATCTTGTCGAGCAGTTTTTAGCCTCTCTTTCTTCTTCAGAAAGTTCGAAACTTCCTCATCACCGTCAAAACTTCCTTCAACGCCGGTTTTGGCTAGTCTTTCACGAAGTCTCTCCCAGGCGGTAGCCGGCTGATCCGATTGCTGGTGAAATTGTTGCCGGACCAAGCTGCGTACATAGGAACTGCTTCTCGAGAAATTCGCCAAGTTTGTCATGTGAATTCTTTCGTTCTTCCATTCTCCCGGGGCACCAGCTTGGTCGCCCATTTAATTTGTTTCCCAGAACTTCACACGACTACTCCACAGTGAAATGATGTTGCCAAGGAAAACAATCCTAGAACTAAGTGATTATCTTAAAACTGATCAATCAAAACAGAGATCGATCGACGTCTTCTGCGTACCGTGTCGCATTTACTCATAAAATGTAACCTGCTGTGAAGTGTGGCGATTTTCTCATTAGCACCGATCCAATTAAGGCTGTAGATGTTTTATCTCTTTACTGCTGATATAAACAGATATCTAAAATACAAAGAGTAATATAAACAATTTTTGTTCTTAAAATATCATAAAGACAAAAAGAGTGGGATGGCCGGCTAAAATTGAAACATAACCTAAAATAAAATTAAAGCAACGTTGAAAGACTTGAATATCACTGTCAGACCGACAAAAAGAAATCGTACTACAGGTAATAGCGGGCAATCATCTTTGTTCGTTATGAAACTCTGATTTAATCGTGAAATGAATCTTTTGTTGCCATAAATACATTGATGATATGGGTAAAATAACCTAAACTAAAGTGATGTAGTTCGTAGACAATGGATATCACATGCTAACACGAAAACGTCGATCATGCAACATTTTACATAGGTTTCAATTTCCAAGAACAAAATAACGGAATTTGAAAATAAGAACATGAAAACTATTCTCGTCATCCAGCCGCTTGTTCCGATCAGATACAAACAGAAGCAATTTCGAGAAATATTGTCAAAGCAAAGGGTTTAACGATTGGTCAACTGAAAATGAAATCTGCCAATAAACTATTCTTGAAAACAAGCAAGCAAGCGAACAAACAAACAGTAAAAGATCAATTTTAGAGTGCCGCTTGTAACTAATAAAAGTAAATAGGAATCTTGTAACAGTTTTAAAAGTTAATGGAAATATTCTTCTCTTCAAACTTGTTCATATTATTCTTTGCAAATCGTTTCACAAGTAGCCGCAGCTGATTGTCGCTAAAAATAACAAATTAAAGCTTTCTACCTGCGTGTAGCAGGGTAACCAAGAACTGCTTGATTATCTTGATCTCGGAAGATAAACTTATTTAAATCTCTAATTTATTAAACTTTCATGAAGCTAGCGCCATAGGGATGCTCGATGTTTGTCTTTATTTCTTGAATGAGTTGAACCGTCAACGGGGGTCGCAACGAAACAAGAGACCTCCGACAGGAAAGCTTCTTGGTCTTGCGCTATTCTGTCTGAAACAACTTGAACGCTGAAGAAAAATTATACAGTACCAATAATTTCCTTATAGTTTGCAGAGTCTGTACGAAAGCTCACACGCAATATTTTCCCTTCCGACCTTAATGCTTTAAATTTCTTATAGAAGCTGAAAAAAGAATCATCAATCGTTTCCGTGTACTGAACGGCGACGAAAAGCAGAATTTAACTTTATTCATCAAAAAGCTGAGTGCAGCACACACGATGCCAATTGCAACTTTAATTAATTCATTTTTTTTATTGATTTTCATCTAGTCTGTTCCAGGAACCGGCTGATTGAATACAGTAAAAACCCGTGTATAAGAACCTAGAATTTAAGAACCTGCTAGGCTGAAATTTTCGATAAGAAATTTTCACAAGAACCCGTTTTGGCTAAATTTCAAAGCAGGCTCTTATTTTATCAAAGAGAGTCAAACCAAAAAAACATTCAGTGTAGCTTTAAACTGCATATAGTGTTTGTACAAGTGCATGTACTGTAATATTGGAGACAATTTGTGCATGATTTACATCAATGATAATACCACAGCTAGAGAAATTAAATTAAATTAAATTTTAAATTTTTAAATAAATTTTAATTTTTTTACATTTAACGTAAATTTAACGTCAATACGCTTATTTACATTGTTTAATTTTGTCAATAAATAAGAATGTTTTCTATACACGTTGCCTAAAATACCATGTTGGCTACTGTTAACCAAAATACATTTTTCAATCTCACAAGTCTCAAACATAAAGAAGATTTATTTGAATGGCCACATTTTACATGTATCTTGTGCATAGCCTATGATTAAAAATTTAATTTAAGATGAGAACATTATAAGAGCGCTCGCGGTCACATCACATGTTACCTTCACCAGCTTGTGACTCGTTGCTTAGCAACCACTCAAATAAAAAGCGCAGGCTCAGTCAAAATTTGCATTAGATGTTTCTCTGTAATCTTTTCTTTCCTTCTCGTAAAAAACTTTCTATATTACTTTCTTTTTATAAGTAGCAATTTCTCTCAGTTCACGGCTAAAGACAAACGAATACCACTCAGCATCCATGCTGTCAACAACTGACTGACCACATGTGTAGGAATACAAATTGGCAATGATTGTTGATTAAAAATCATACAGCACTTTCATATACATGAGTGCACATCTTCCTTACACTACACATCCAAGGTTTTAATATCGGAATCGGCGTTACTACACGTATATTGTCGTTACCAATAAAGATAATTCAACACGTTGTGAATTTGCTTTGGACGTGGACAATCGACTCTTTGGTAAAACTCTGAATGGCAAGAATAAAATCCACTATGATCGATGTTTGAGAAAAGAAACTTCACGACTTTGCTCAGGCTGGTCTATAGCAGTTTGCTTCATGTTGTCGTGTCACCACTTCAGGGTTTTCTGCGTCTGAAACAAACAGGAAGGGCTTTCCTTACAACAAGCAGACAGCGAAAACCCAAGTGAATTCGTTCACGAAAAAATCAGGTAATGCTGAAAGAATAATAATAATGATAATGATAATGATAACAATAGTAATACTTTACTTTATATTGCGCCATTTCCCTAGTGATTGCACAGTGTGCGAGATGCCTATTCAAGACTGAACAATTCTTTCGTAATATATCTATGTACACGTGACAACCTTAACGAATTAAATCATTGTTTAATTTGCCCGAAGAATGACTAAAATGCTCTAAAATTCTCCCTGAATACGTTTTTAAGTAGACGGGTGAGCGAAAGTCAAGAAAATTATCAAATGAGGGTATTGTTTCATTGATGCATTACCTAAGCCATGATGTATATATATCAACAAAATTCTTACCTTCCAAAGCTAAACTTCCTTAATGCAGGGTTTGTCGTATGATTTTCTCTTATATGTTTTTTGCTTGTATTTTCGATGTGGCCTACAAAGGTAAAAGATTACGTTGGTGAGATGAATTCACCAAAAAACAGACTGCAAGATAGAGAAAAGGAACATGAGATCTAGTTCACTATGATAGGCAACCTGACCTTTAACAAATATATTCCATGTTGCCGTGCGTCTGTTCAGTAATAGATCACTGATGACGTCAAAATGTGATAAGAACAAAAAAGTGGCACACGGGGCAGTAGCTGAGTGTGTCTGAGTGTTCGTTATTGTGTGCTGGTAATACTTCTTTTTGTCATGGCAACGAATAAAGTCTGTGATGGAGCCTCGTGGCCCATCGCAGGGTTGCCCTGAGTTGAGTGTCTTGATCAAGAACAAAATCCAGTGGCCCGGCCATCACTTGAACACCCCGGGGGTTATATGGGCTATACGGGGACGTGCCGCTGGATAGGGTATGGATCTTTACCCCTCAGTCCTGAACAGGGTATATAATTCAAGCGGGGCTGTCCTAAACAGGGTATGGATATTAATGAGTCGTCCTATACAGGGTATGGGTTCAAGACTTTCGTCGAGTTTCAAGCATATCCGAAATCAGAAACGTTCATCAGTATTTATTTAGCCGGTCATCAGTCGACATTAGATCATGTTCAGGACTAGATATAGAATAAAAAACGTTTTCCTTGGTCCTAAAAAGGGTACATGTTCGAGATTCTTTTCGTCCTAAACAGGGTCAGGGTTTCAGACCTCCAGCGGCACCCCTATACCCAAAATGGGTCAAGTGCCCACCCTCGGAGGGAAGGCTCGAACCCGGGCTACCCAATCCAGAGTCCGGTCCAGTAAATCCGCTTGCACGTCATCACAGCCACGAGAACATCTCGCATGCCCTTTTCTACTTCGTAGTTAAGTATAAAAGTATAAACAGCACATTTTACAAGTCTACGACAACTCCCCTTACAGTGATCACGACGAATTTTGGGGAGAATAACTTACTTGACAGGTTTTCTTGTTTCAATCCTATTTCTTCGCTGAAGACTTTTGAATCTATCTTCAAACAAATTTCCCTCTTGCTGTAAAGAAATAAACAACAAGTTTCTGCTGAAGACTTAATGGTAGCTTCATATTTTACGAACTTCACAAAAAATTCGGAACAATATTGAAATGAAATTTTCAGAGTGAAGGTCGCCGGCGACTACTTTTACTTAAAACACTAACATAACGTGGTCTTACTTTCTCTGTATGCTCAACTAACCCCGCTACGTACCTTTAGCGTACGGAGATTTCCAGTAATCTCTCCACTAAGTTGTATCTCAATATTTGGTGACTCGTATCTGGGAGCTATAGTTAAGTGACCTTCGTATATTTTATTTTCCTTGCAGACGACACGCTTAAGAAAGAGGAAAACGTACATTGTGTTTCCTTTCATGTCGTACGCTTCAATACATGCAGTGGCAAGCACGTATTAACGAAAAAATCGTTAACATCGTAAAATTTGTAAAATCTGCAGTCCAGTCACGAAAAATGCGAAAATTTCCAAAATCGTCAGAGAAGTGAAAATGGGTTTCACTGACGCCCCTCGAATTTTGCGAAATTTGCGAAAATCGCGACATTTTGCAAAAATCGTCAGAGAAGTGAAAATGGGTTTCAATGACGCCCCTCGAATTTTGCGAAAATCGCGAAATTTTGCAAAAATCGTCAGAGAAGTGAAAATGGGCTTAAATGATGGCCCCCGACGGAACTAAATTTTACAAAATCGCGAAATTTTGCAAAAATAACGAGGGGAACATACATTGTGTTTCCTTCTTCATGTCGTACGCTTCTGTGCGTGCATTGGTGGATTTCCAAAGCACGTTTAGGCGAAAAATGGTTAACATCGCACATCTGCAGTTTCCGCAAGTTTTGTAATACTAAAATCTGCCAATGTGGTATAATCAACATAAAAAGGGCGAAAGCGCGAACATTTTTTAAGGCCTGACCTCACCCTCCTAAGGAGGATCTGAGGAGGAGATGTAAGGTGTATTTCTACAGTTTTGAGCGCGAATTTGAGGATTTCAACGTTAATTAAAAAAGAAAAGAACTCTCAAAAACAGCAATCCATAATACGTTTCACTATAACGTGGGTGTCTATAAGACACCCAGATGCCCATCTAGAAAAAATACTATACATGTATGTAGAGCAGGATACTTGTATTTGCCGAGTCTTTTCGGTTTTGTATCAGAAGTCTTTTTGATTTCTTCTTTTCTTCTCTTCCTATCTTCAGATTTCTGGTCAGCCATCGTTATTTCCTTTTTCAAAGTTTTTAATCTGTAAAAGATAAAATGTACCCATTTGAGTGGCCAGAGTTTAACAACTTTGTATCCTTACTGTTCTTAGCTCTCCAGGCAAATGACGTTTTGCAATAAATTTGAATTGAATATTCACCCCTGAGCCTGCAATATGGCCATGAGATACTGGTCAGTGATACTTTGTTTTGACAGCTGTCAATTGAGGCCTACACTGCATTTCTTGAGTATGCGTCTCCCCTCTCCCTCCCCCAGAGTCTGTACAGACGGACAGATGGTTCATGTGGTCACGAGACAACCAAATTTCTAAATTGTTGGTTTTCCAAAATTTCTTATCCACCGTCCCTGCTAATGCACTTTGCGTGCTGGAGCTCTGCTGCAAGACACACATTGTACAAAGTAATATATTTTGAATATGCAAGTAACTGACCTAAATATCTCGTTCTGTCTCAATTTCTCTTTCTTGTCTGCCTCAAGTCTCTTTTGCTGCAATAAATATACACGTACACATGATAAGACCATAAAAAAACAATAGCCTCCATTTGGTGCGCAAATATGCTCGGATATTTGTCCGCGGACATTATTTGTTGTGTTTATCAACCTTCAAATATTTTCCAATTAGGCCACCCAATTTTGGAGACCTTTTTCTGAAAACTATTTAACACCTAAACATTTCTGTGGGCGTTCAAAATCTTTTCATTCTGTTTAAAATGTTCAGTTATATTCAAATGCACACTTTACTCAGGATGAAAACTAAACGTGCAAACATAAATCCCAAAATTCAAAACCTGGGGAATATCACTTGGGGTATATTATTGGATATTCCCCAGTTTTAACCAGCATCACGTGACATGTTTAGGCCAATCGCACATACAAAAAATATTTGATGGATAATAATGGCGATTAAACTAATTAATGATTTTATAATTTTGGCAATATCTGTGCGGTTTGTGTGCATAAATTAAATTACACTTGCATACTTTTACATGTTCTGCGCACGTAATCAATCACAGATTGTTAGGCATGTTCATGGTGTACAGCAAAGATATCGGGCAGTAAGCAGCTCTTTACAAGGTCCCACAGTATTGGCTGAAGAAATGATAACCAAACAACAATAACAATGGACACTAGCCCTAAAACA
>OX393565.1:3179249-3374249 GCA_947652115.1 Blastomussa wellsi | reverse complement strand
GCTCGTGTTGCTACGGGGCGGCCTGGTAAGTCGCAGGGGTTTTGGTATTTACAGGGCTCAGGTTTCTGAGAATCAATGTGGCTAAATGTAATTTAGGCGAAGTTAAAATCGAGACAATGCAAGCAGCGGTCTTCTTCATGGTGGCTCGTGTTGCTGTGAGGCGGCCTGGTAAGTCGCAGGGGTTTTGGTATTTACAGGGCTCAGGTTTCTGAGAATCAATGTGGCTAAATGTAATTTAGGCGAAGTGAAAATCGAGACAATGCAAGCAGCGGTCTTCTTCATGGCGGCTTGTGTTGCTACGGGGCGGCCTGGTAAGTCGCAGGGGTTTTGGTATTTACAGGGCTCAGGTTTCTGAGAATCAATGTGGCTAAATGTAATTTAGGCGAAGTTAAAATCGAGACAATGCAAGCAGCGGTCTTCTTCATGGTGGCTCGTGTTGCTGTGAGGCGGCCTGGTAAGTCGCAGGGGTTTTGGTATTTACAGGGCTCAGGTTTCTGAGAATCATTGTGCATTCACTCTTTGAGTTTGCGAAGTCTTCGTGCTGTTCTTCCCCGCCCTTCCCCTCCCCTTTCAGGGAGGTATCAACACTTCCACTGAATTGCTATTCAGTGTGACGGTGCTGGATGGTGGTTGCAGCTCACAGGGTTGCGATGGTTACCTTGGCTCTCGGCTCGTACGTTCTCGATCCCACCATCCGTATAAGCACCAACCTCATCTATTGTTGATGAGTTTTAACTGTATATAATTATATACAGTACGTATTAATTATTGATCATACCAGTTGTCTTGACTTCCTCAATTTCCTTGTCAACAAAAAATAGACCTTTGTTGGGTTTTTCAGAGACAGGACCACTGTTGAAAATGTGAAATAAACCACATGTTCAATTTTAACCACACAAAAACTAAAAACATTCAAACTCAATATCTTGCAATCCATGAAATCGATGATCGATGAAAATCGATGATAGTCGATAACAATCAATGCCAATTTATCAATTAATATCAATATCAATATAAATTTATTAATTGGCATTGATTGGTTATTGATTATCAATATCAGTTCACTTGGCATGATCTTTTATCGATTGTTATTGATTTTCATTAAATTTACATTGTAATCATTTTCAGCCAAGATTTCTGAAAGGCACGGTCACTTGATACATTTTGATGATGAGAAGAATGAGATCGAGAAAATAAGATAAAGTTTTTACAATTTACAAACTGTATAGTTCGCGTTGCATTAACACATCTTGTTAATTCTCATTTCCTGTCAACCTTAATCAACATTACAACATTACAATTTTCCATCATCAGTTTTCATTGATTAGTTACACCCTGGCTATACAAATTGCTACAACACTATTGTCACTCTCTCAAATTATGTTGTCACTACGTGGGCTAGCCTACAAATACAGCCGGCTGTATTCGCAGGTTATACGTGGGCAGATTGCTTCAAAAGCTTGCCATTGATACCCACTAGCAACTGAATTTATTCTGTGAAAACAGTAAAAAATAACAAAGCTAACTAATGAAATTTATACAAACAAGTCATCAGTAAAATTATGCTATTCCGTAGTTGGCAAATTTGAATATCAAAAGAAATGTGACATCAATGTTTGTAAACAAGAATTGAAATATCGCTATTCCACACATCATCGGGTTTATCTCGGTGTAAAAAAACTGTGACTTTTTTCTTTGTTTTTGGGCTTTTATTTTCCTGTTCTATATTGTTCTGAGGTTCTTTGTTGCCTTGTTCGTTCATAGTTTTACGTCAGACCATCCGATCCCACGTGGCCGAGGATAGTTTGAGAACGAACAACTTCGTCATCTCCTGTACGTTTTTCCTTTCTCTAACTCACACCAAACTTACCCTGTTCTTTCTTCACGCCTTGCTTCTTCGAGATGATCCTCCACATCCTTTATATCCGTGTGCTTCCGCCAGCTTTGCTTTGAGTTTTTGCTCACCCTCTTTCGCTTCGTCGAAGCCGCCATTTTGATTTCTAGTTTGCGGCGTAGATCGGGGGCTCAGCTATTGCGCAACAGCTTGATGTCCGAGGAGCCCGTTGACTCTGGGAACGAGTTTGCCTAGTTCCTAGGCCTCGAATTTTCGTCGCGGTCACCGTGAAGGCCTGGGGAAAAAGCCGTACAGGAACTAGGCAAGGAACGAGTTTGGTATCCAGTTAATGGGTGAAAAAGACCAAATCTCCACAGATGATTTTCTTTTCTCTAATCCGGCTGTCTGTTTGATAACGTATTTCTATCTCAATAAAACCTTTGGTTAAGAGCTTGGGGAAATGAAGTATAGAGCATTTTCACACACGTGACAGGGAGAGTTGAAAAACCTGACCCCCGGTCCGCGGACTACCCACTGACCCCCTAGTCCGCGGACTACTCTACGGACTCGTCCGTGGACGACCCCTACAGACTGCCCTTAAAAATCAACCAAACTTACTTCTGCTACCGACACGATCATTCAGAACACCCGCCATTTTGCTTTTTTTGGTTGAGAATCGAATGGGGCGAGACTTAAAGAAGAACATACCTCTACGCACGAGGTGATGATAACACTTTTCTTGACTCGCAGTTCAAGGAGCTGCTAATATCTCTCGCACTGACGCTTTACATACTAACCGTCACGATTCCGTCAACAACTTACCTTTTGTTGTTACTTATAACCCAGCACTTCCTCACATTTCTAGTATTCTACGGAAACATTTTAACATTTTACGTTCCTCCGACCGCTGCAGAGAAGTTTTTAAACACCCTCCTATCGTCGCCTTCAGAAGCACTTCTAACCTTCGCGACATTTTAGTTAAAGCTAAACTACCCACTATCACGGCAGCCGCTACTAATAACACTCCTTTACCACCGGGCTCCTTCCGCTGTGGACAAGATTGCGCTACCTGTCCTTACATTACTAACGGTCTAAGACACTACACTTTCTTTTCCACTAGCGAATCCGTAACATCACTTCACACATAACCTGTAACACCAAAAAATTTAATCTACATGATTCAGTGTAACCGCTGTCATTTATAATACATAGGTGAAACTAAGCGACGTCTCAAAGACAGATTCAACGAACACAGACGCCAGTCGACAAAACTAACATTAAATCCAAACCCACTACTGTTGCCGAACATTTTCTTTCTCATGCATCCTAACCACTGTCACACTGACATGCAACTAATCCCGCTTGAACTAATCCACTCCTCACGTGACTCAATCAGAAAAGCCAGAGAGTCCTTTTTTTCCTCTTAGCGGGGACATTGGAGCCCCATGGACTGAATAGACGCGATGAATCTTAAAACTTGTAACTAACGTAGAAATGTTTTATTACTTATAATTCATGTTTGCTCTGTAGCTCTTAGTCTATTTTTATTTTTTTATTTTACATAGATATTTCTATCTTTCTCTGGAATCATCTTGTATACGTAATTCCGCCACTCCTGTAAGTTTCGAAATACGTATTGCGACACCACCATAATATAATATTGAAATTTCATGTTAAAAAATTAGTAACATCTAAACCTGACTGAAGAAGGCTGGTCTGGCCAGCCGAAATATTGTTCAAAATATATCACGTTGTTTCAGCCTTGAAGTAGTCTTTGACTTATCATCGTTTATTAATTTTTCAAGTTTGGCTGATTAGATCTCCTGCGAGATCCAACGTTGAACAATCAAGCAGGATCTTCGTACACGGTTTTTGCAGTCTATTCAGTTTGTTTACTGAAAGAAGACTGGGTCGAAAAGCAAGATGGCGGGTGTTTTGATTGATCGCGTCGGCAGCTACAATCCTCGACAAAATTCTTGGCCGAAACTTTTCGCACCTAATTTCAGATTTAGACCCCTCCCCCAATTCAATGTTCAAGTTGCCTTTGTTCGCTTCCAACATTGTCTAGGGGGGACGGGTTTCGCTGTTCTAGTGACGTCATTGCGCATTGGTCCCAAAATTGATCGATCGTTTATGTGGACTAGGGGGTCAGTGGGTAGTCCGCGGACCGGGGATCAGGTTTTTCAACTCTCCCCACGTGACAAGCGGCCATATTGGATTGCTAAACAAAAGATGATAGTTTTTATATTAACACTGAATCATCACTGAATTCGATACTTTGCATGTTTTCTCCCTGAAGCACGTGATGTGGCAGCGCGTGAATCGGGGGGCGGGCAGGTTCAAAGTACGGAACTTGATAGAGCATGGGTTTTGTTGCATTTTATTAGTCTGAAGTGTCAGACGTCTTCTCGCCCTAATCCTCTGAGGCAAGGGCAATCCCCTGAGGCGCGGGCCCGTGCCCCAGGGGATTAGGGCCATTAGCATTTTATTTGAGCGTGGCTCTCGTGCTGGTTTCATATTGGTGGTTTTCACTGTCACGCAATTACAAACTTAATTCGAAACAATTCAACTACAGAAGCTAAGAATTTCAGATTATGTAGATGATAAATAAATAAAAAATTTCTCCAAGTCTCAGGCCTGTGCGGTGTGCCGTTCGCGAGTTATTTTCCAAAACGTTCCACGCAAATTTACAAAGCTCAGTATGGAGACGCCATATTTGTGTCCAGAGGGACACAAATATGGCCGCCGTGATGCCTGAAAAACCATCTGGAACTCAGTTGTACCATAACAGCGACTTCTTTTGGCTCATGAGCTATTATACTTCCACATAAACACTACTTAATATATCTTAAATGTTCAAACGCCTGAAAATCGAAAGGATAGGCTTCTTCTAAACAAAACAGCTTTGTCACGGCACCCTGCTTGATGTCAAATGTGGCGGAAAACTCAAATATTCAAAATGCTCTGTTTTCAAAACGAAGGGCACTATCGAGCTGAAAATTTGCGAAAATACATATTTTTAGTTCACCTTACACCTAGTGGCAACGAAAATTTAACAGGCCTAGCGAATTTCGATTTCAGAATTTTATTACGTCACGTGAAAACCAAGAATAGAACTGCTACATCGATGCTACACCGTGTTGACGAGTTCCAAAGAGAACGAAACAGCTGTCCAGGGTTGCAGCCCTGCTTTGTCGGTTTCTGTCGGGTTGTTGTCTCACAAAGTCAAGTTTTTCACGTAGTATCAGCCTTGCAGTGATGTTTGTGTTACAGTTTATTTTTGGCTGATTTGGTCTCTTGCAGATCCTACGTCAACTAGCAGTATTATCGTTCGCGGTCCTTTGCAGTTGTCACGTCTACCTTATAGTTTTTATAGAGTTCAATTCCCGGAGGAGTATGGCCGCCGCGACGTCAACTACTCATGTGAAAACGCTCTATTGGGCAATTGCGCAATTTCTATATTTTCCGTAACAAAGCCAATAAAGCTGTACTACATACAATGCAATATCTGACATTTATTCAGGTAACACAATGATGTTGCACGCCGCATTCGATCGTCCGGGAATCTTTTTACAAAGTGGATTGATTTTGCTCGTTGCTTTGGTCCGATTTCAAACGAATCTCGCACTGAGCGATGGAAAACAAGAAGGCGAAACAGTTATTCTTGTTTCGATCGATGGCTTGAGATGGCAGTACATTGACAACGGATTTGCAAGCACTCCCAACCTCGACTCCATTGCTCGAACTGGCGTTACAGCAAAGTACATCAGAACTGCTGTACCAAGCAAGACTTGGCCAAACCATCAAACCTTCCTCACCGGATTATACCCTGAAAGCCACGGCGTAGTATCGAACAAATTCTGGGATCCACTTTATCAAGAAAAGTTTATTCTCGATTACGACTGCGCTAATTACGATCCTAAATTCTACAACGCGTCCGAACCGATTTGGTTGACTCTGCAGAAGGGTGGTGGGCGTAGTGGGGTGTATTTCTGGCCAGGATTTGCGGGATATCCCGAGAAGCCGACATTCTATGAAAAGCCCGCGATCTGCCCCGTTAACTGCAGCGATGTAGATCCCAAAGATTTGCCAAAAATGAGGAATACGACTCGTAACGGTTGGCCCCCATACATTCACTGCATGGTGAATCACAGCGAGCCTTCACAACACCGCATCGATAAGGTACTAAACTGGTTACAATCTGACAGCCCTCCGAGATTTATCGCCCTATACATCGAACAACCAGACAGCACTGGTCACGGATTTGGAATAACGACGAAGCAATATAAAGACGCCATGGAATCAGTGGACCGTGATACCGTGGGATACCTCATAAACAATCTCAAAGACGCCAACCTCTTTGACAAAGTCAATGTCATCTTTGTTAGTGACCACAGCATGACTGATACTTCGTCCTCTCGGCAAATTTTTCTCGAAGATTATCTCAGCCTTGAGGATTTTCAGCTCGTCGAAGGAGGAGCCGTTGGCCACATTTGGGCTGCTGATGAAAAGATCGACGAAATTTACCGAAATCTTACAGGCGCTAATAACTTGCACATGACGGTATATAAAAAAGAAAACATTCCTGATGAATACCACTGGAAGCACAACCGCAGAATCCCGCCAATTTTCATCGACCCTGATGTGGGTTGGGTCGTGAGGACATCACGTGCAATGGTTCGTCAAGGGAACTGGACAGTTGGGGACCACGGGTGGCCTGCAATAAAGTCCAAGAGCTATTCCGTGTTCTTCGCCCATGGGCCTGCCTTCCAGAAGGGCCTTACAGTGTCCTCGTTCAACACCGTTGATCTGTACCCGTTGTTGTGCAAGCTGTTGGGTGTAAATCCTCAAGCAAACAACGGGTCTCTGGACAATGTAAAAATGATGCTGAATGAATTTGCCCAGCCTGCCAGCAAGCCGACCGCTAAAGGGACTGCATCCACGCTGAAATCACGTGTTCCCGTCATCCTTACCGTGCTCAGTATATTACATATCACATCCTGCATTTGCACTGCATGTTAAGACTTAAACTGACACAACCTCGTTCCCAGGGTCCTCTCCTTCCCGTCCCTGCAGAGGATGGGAAGAGACGATCTGCAAGAGACCTAGTCAGAGACCCAATCAGCCAAAAATAAACTGTAACACAAACATAACTGCAAGACTGATACTATGTGAAAAAGTTGACTTTGCGAGACAACAACCCGACAGAAACCGATAAAGCACGGCTGTCCACGATATGGGCCCCATTCCTAAGGTAATCCGTCTCAAGTTATTTTTAGAACGCACTCATTCTCGTTCTTGCGTGGATGATCTGCGTGGGCTATCTACGTCATCAAAGTTCGCGCCATGTGATTGGCTATTTAATGATTCCTTTGGGATTCGGGTGATCTAAAAATAACTTGAGACGGATTACTTTAGGAATAAGGCCCATATGGGGGATGACCTCTCTTACCCTTTATCCTCTCTTGGTTTGCCTTAGCAAGTGGTCGCTAAATTAGTTTACGTTTTGGCCGTTTGCAGTCACAACCGGCCACATTCTTAATAAAACTATTAACAGTAAAATCAGCAATTTTTGAGCAACTTTCTGAGAAATTTTGAGCATCTTGTTTAACAATGTGGAGAATGTTAGGGACAGCCTTACCCAATTTTCTACGGATCTGGCTCTTCTATGATTGATCCAAACAAGGTCGCTGATTGGTTCTTTCTTGGTCGGGATTTTGCCATACGGACCCTTTATATATGTCTGGATTTTTGAGAACGTGGTCAACCTTGAGCCAAACCTTTTTCGCCTGACTGCCGGCGATAGCCGGCAGTCAGACCAGCCCAGCGCTTAAAATACCATATCACCATACTGCCCTGGCACCTGGCTTTCAGCGCGTACCAAGTTGGCACCAATGATGCAAACCCAAGGGGGTTGGGTGGGTAGAAAAGCTGAATTTTTAGTCTGGAAAGTGTTTTTTTTTTTCTTGACAGGAAGGTCTACATGGTCCCTGGGGCCAGGGTTAAGCACAACCAGTGACAGCCTGCCACTCACAAGAAAGGCTGGTGTGCATGCTACCTGGTGACAGTTTGAGCGGGATTGATTCATTGGAAAAGCCTGTGTTTTTGCTGGAAAATTCCCAGGCCGGCCTGTGTGAGTTTGACACGGTTCTCATAAATCCAGTCATAAAGAGAAACGTTCCTAAGCCGCGTAGGTCCCGTCTCCTGCATCTTCAGTGTTACGGCAAGCAGTGAACGTTAAAGAACACACGCACCTCTCGCAAAGAGTAGGGAACGAGGTTCCCGGTGTTGTGGTCCGGCCTCGTATCACGGGTTTGTGCTTAACATTGGGATAACCTCACTGCACCTTTCCCCCTTGGACGGACTTGTCCAAGAAAAATTGAGTATGAGTATGAGTAAGAGTAAGATCTGCAATAGACGAATATTCCAAAAGAAAAATTGAACTCTAGAAGCTCTGAAAGCCCATTTTGAGCATTTTCCATAAGGTATTTCTTCACTGAAAATCAATCTTCAGTCTTTAACTATCCTCCCATGGCCAATTAAACAAATGTTAGTTTTATTTTAGGTTAAAACTTAGACAAGGCAAGTGCCTCTTGCTGGCTACGAGCGACCCTGGCCACAGATGATGGAAGAAATGATTGAAGGGGCTACGTCATCGTTCGTGCACTTTCAAAATATTCGTTTCCAATCCGTTTCAATCTTCTCCATCCTCAGCTATCCTTGTTCCTTTTTGGTTTAGTATCACTCCTTTGGTGTTTTTCTTTCTTAATAAACTATTATTTTTTAGGTTTCCTAGATTTTATGGTTAATTTGATTTGTCGAAGAAATAACTCAAAATATCGTGACGTAGAGCGTTTAAAGAGGCCGAAGTCAAAAGTGTGCATGCCCAACACCTCATCAAAGAGGTTCACAGGATCTGGGATAAATGAGACATCGAGGAGGAGAAAATCGTTTACTTTCTTAAATTCCACTTCTTCTACAATGGTTTCATTGTCCCATATTTTGGCTGTTTCAAGTGTCAAGGTACACTATTGAAAGCGCTGAACGCCATCGACATGGATGAAGACAGCTACATCGACTCGAATGAGTTCCTGGTGTACCACAAATGGACAAAGCGTCAATATCCCAACCTCAAAAATACCGATGAGCTGCTGTCGGTTGCTGTCCAAAAGGAGATCATCCCGGCCGTGTAGGATGAGTTAGTCGGGAAAACCAAAATGAAGCAGTTGTAATAAAAGGCTTTCTTCAAGCCATTACACGCCCATTAACAGACCTAGGAAACTACGAAAAGCTTCAGACAAAAACCAAAATTACCTTATTCTACCAGCAAGGACCGGCTTTTAATTAAGTGGAGGGAGATGGGGCCGGGCATCAAATAAAAGACATTGCCTGGGGATCTCTCACAATTCTTTGTAAGTGCTCTCAGTACGGCAGTGCCTTTGGAGTTGTGGTTTTATCCATTCGACTTCAGTACCGCCACATTAATTACTGTTGGTCGCCAGTGAAATAAGTTTCAAAAATCAGCTAAAATGAATTGCTCCAGTGCTTGAAAAGCCTCTGGCGCTCAGGAAAAATAAAACAGGTACCTTGTGAATATTGTTTCCACATATTTGCAACTAGCAAAGTCTTCTACCAGCGAAGACATCACAAACAACACGCGGAACGATTAGAAACAACCCAATTACAACATGCCTTAATTACAACATGCTAGTATTGCTGTTTATTTTTTGTTTTGGAATGCCGCCAGACTGGACCTGCCTCAAACATTTCATACTGACAGGTGGCAGATTTACCACTAGCGAAACATTATTTTACGTTGTCATGGTAACGAGAACCGGATTTTACGTTGTCATGGTAACGAGAACCGGAAGTTGCGTCAGGTGTTATGCCGTTCAGTATTTTTTTCTCGCTCTTTTGCTTGGACCCAAAAGCCGATGAAACGCGCTCCGCTGTGATGCGTTTACGAATTTTAACTTCATGAGTACCTAGCTAGCTAGTTTTCTGGATGCTGAACTCAATCTCAGTCCAACAAGGTAAGTGACTCTTAAAATATAAATTTAACTTCATGAGTACCTAGCTAGCTAGTTTTCTCGATGCTGAACTCAATCTCAGTCCAACAAGGTAAGTGACTCTTAAAATATAAATTGCATCCAGTTTTAACGAATACCTGTTGTGGAGCTCTTGCTTTAAAATTCCACGGGAGGGCCAGAAATCGTAGAGGATGCGACAGGCACTTGGTAGTTTGCAGAGAAATCTGCACCCAAGCAATAGCTAACCAAAGGAAAAATGCAGTACACGTCCATAATCATACAATTAAAGGTTTTAGTGCGAGGGAGTATTGTTTTCATACCCAAGTAATTTATTATAGCGAATTAGACTAACCCCATTGCGTCCCAAAATTGTTTGAAATTTTCATCCAAGATTTCTTGACTAGCTTTTTAAATAGGAACAGCTCATTATCTTTAGTTTATATTACTATAACATTTCTTCGTTTTCAATTAATGCCTTCGCTGCTATATTAAATCGTTTCCTTTCTGTTTCTGTTTCTGAGTTTGTTGCATACACGAAACCTTCGGTTAAAACAGCGCATTTTTTTCGCCGTCGGCAGCACATTAAGAGGAAGCGGATAATTTTTCTACAGAAATTTGGCCGCAGCACACCGGCGTGTCAGGAAAATTAGAATATTTTGTTTTACAGTAACAGGTAGATTTGTGTTTTGACAGAAAAATGCATGATTTTGCTATGGACACCTAGAAATTGTACACACCAAATCCTGACCTAACTATTTGCAACTCAATTTAATGTGAAAAAAGAAATTGTTTCGTTCCGCAGGTTATTTCATAAAAATTAATATTGTATTTTCAAGGAGAAAGTTAAAGTATTTGGCTGGCGATTTGTCTATTTTTCCGTACTCTAAGTTCTTAAAACCACTAACAAAACCACACGCTGATTGTGCACTGCAAAAATATCAATGGCACTGCAAAATATCAATGTGAACGCTTCTCGTCAATGTATTCACTGAATGAAACGAACGCTCAAATCTTAACTGAAATTCCTTTTTTTTTCTGAGGTTTGGGTTTTCAATGTATTTTGCTTTAGCAAGAGATAATAATTATAATTTCTGTTTCTTTGTCTCAGCATGCAATACACTTCAAAATAACGCATTCAAGGTACAGCAAAAAGATAATAATAACTTCTTGGAAATGTAGTTTTTCATAAATTAATAGGTGAATTCGACTTCTATGAGCTTACATTGCCAAAAATTGTGTGAATGGACAATATTACCGCGCGTACTGTTAAAGATCAGAAAATATCGCATTCAGAAATTTAAAGTCAACACCAGAGACACAAATGTTATAGGAAATTTGTAGCTATTTCGCCGGAAAATAAGACAATTACAAGTTGCCACGGCGTAAGTCAACTTATATAATTTATTTATTGTGCGAACAAAATATCGTAAGGCATAGTTAAAAAGACGAGCGGTTTTATCAAGGAAAAACATGAAATCATCGTGCTCTCTTGTTGAAATTACATCAAGATCATATTAATCTTGAAAACTATGTGATGTAAACCCACGTCAAAACTGGCCAAATTATGGCTACATTATATTACCACTGACCTCAGGTTTATCCGAATTTGCTTTTGGCCAAATGTTATGAAAAGAAATCGTTTTTCGTGTTAGCAAAATTGAAAGCGGATTCTCTGATAAATTGATGCTATGTAAAATAAACCTGTAGAACAAAATCGCTGCGGCGGGCAAACAATTAATAGTTGAAACTGAAGGACAAAAACTTATTAAATTTTCATACTGTTTACCAAGTCGGCGGGGCTAAAGTTCACTATGATAATAGGCGCGAGCGTGTAGTTATTTTCATTTATGATTTTTTCTTGAGATTTCTTTTCTTTATTGTTAAACCTTATGCCTGCACACATGTTTAGACTACAAAAAGGATGTTTTTCGACTTTAACTTTCTCCATTATCAAAGCCAATTGAATATTTTTATTTTTCACTATTTTTTTATTAAAACTAAACAGCCAAGAAAATTATTTCTTGAAATCTATTTATAGCTCAGCTTTGTTGTGTATTTTTAAAGCGACTGTATAAGTCTTGGAGCAAACAAGATTACATGCATGGCACAAATTGACCAACTGCCAAAATAGTTAGACACAAAGTTAAGGACTACAATAGGTCGGACGTAATTTGATGGCGCTAGATCACTTCATATCTCCTGTCCACCATTTGAATTTGTTTCAAAACCCTGGTTCCTATCACTGGCCGTGGTTCCCGCATTAAAAGCGTTTCATTTTAACATGGATTTGTTTTGTTCAAAAACTTTACTAAAGCTTATGGAGGTTTTCTGACTTGCAAATTGATCACAGGCTTGTCTCGGTCCTTTGTGATTAGCCAAAGTAATCACTTTGGGTTTGGTTTAAAACGCTCAATTGAAACTCGTTCTAAGACCAAATAATTCCTTTACTTCCATTAAACATGGGAGATGAGGTCGCGGTGGTTGTGGAAACACGTTTTAGTAATTTCTTATCCGTCTGCATTCTCTTTTCGCCATCATTAGCACTAATGTTGTTGGAAGATAACTAAAGCAGTAATCCTCAAAGCTGAGTGAGCTAAGCTATGGATGATCCGGAGCTTTGTAACCCGGCGATTAGCTTAAAGAACGAAGAACATGCGGGGAATGATCAAGAGAACGGAAACAACAATGAAGACAATGAGATATCGACACAAGATGAACAGACTACCAACCAGTGTACCATACCAAGGTAAAGGGCTTTCTGTGCGTCACCAAATCTACTGCCTTATGTTTGGAATGATAGCTAAAGAGGGTAGCAGTGCCGCGCAACCAAATTCAGTAAATCTAAACGAATCGTGGAGAAATCGCTTCGCAATAAACCTTTCTTGTGCGAGTTTTGCCGCAGAGTTTGGTGTACATTTTCATTGACAATGCGGTAAACTAATTGGTTTATATGCTTTTAGCTGTGAAGTATCGAGTTATGGTGCACTTGGTAAGTGCACTCAAGGTTTGACGTACTCTTGATTATCGCCTCGTACAACTCTTTTTCCGTGCTCTCCAAACTTATGTGCACCATAACCCAATAGTACAGCCTAAAGCATAAATCAAGTTGTCTTGATGTAGGTGGTGGGGAGGGGTGTCGCTGAATTAAAGCCTGCTCTTGCATGTGTTTACTGTTTTGCTTCATTAAGCGCCATTACCTTACATTTCGCATGGGTGTGTGCCGCGAAGGTTCCTAAACCATGACCCTATTTAACGATAAAAATAACGGTATTTGATACCCTATTTAAGGCCAAATTTAAGGCCAAACCCAAAAAGTGACGGCCTTCCGTTCTATTGAAGGTAAAAACGAAGCTAAGAATTGCGAAAGGTATGAAAGGATTGTTCAGTTCATTTCTTTTTCGTTTAGCTTGCCGTTTACGCAATGCAATTTTAGACGATACAATTTAATTACTCTACCTAAGAATCACAACAGAAAAAAATACCAAAAGTGACAAAAAGGAGTTTGAACCTCAAAAAACCATACTCTATCCGGCGGCACATACCTATATAGCGTATATATGGGAATACCCCCGCACCCAACTCCGGATAACCGACGTGCATTATTAATAAGTATTAATCCTAGTTTTTATTCCGATCTCCAGGTACTCAGTGCTACTGGCAGAGTACCCGTATGCAGTGTTCTTCGTGACTTCAATAGTGATTGTGATTTGCGGTCTATGTTCTTTTGTCCCTCAATTTAATGCCCCTGGAATTCCAGACTTCTCAACTCCAGTTATGGTCAGGACACGCTTCTTTATATTTTTAACAATCCTATGATTCAGATTCAAATATTAATCTGTCACTTTTGAATTTCAGAAGGAACGTGAACATATACAAAGCTAGCCGCTGACACAATATTTTACACAAAATACTGAGCTAGAAAGTATACGCATAACAATCCAACTAAGAACCAGTTTAATTAGTTCGTCATTTCCAATCCGTCTCAATCTTTCCCATCATTATCCATCCTTCTTCCTTTTCGGCTTAGTATCACCTGTATGATGTTTTTCTCCCTTGTTAAACTATTATTTAAAGATCTTTAAAGGTTTCCTGCATTTTAAGGGATTTGATTCATCGCAAAAATGACTTAAAATATTGTGACGGAACTCGTTTAATTGTGAAATATTTCTGTTTAACTTAGGGATTTGAGCCTCGTGGAACAGTGATTAACAAACGATATCGCACAAGGCTTGCACTTGGCGGGGCCGCGAGTCGCGGTTCAGTCGCGACCACCCCGACATCAGATGTGAACGTCACGATGGGCAACAACATGTCGTCACTCATTGAAATGCTTACCACGAAATCAACAAAAACGCGGAGACATGAAAATATTGGTCAGGAGAAAAACAGTTATCGTTTGGCCATGTGTGATAGTCCAAACGTCTTCATGAAAAATACCATCAGCTATAAGATGGTTTTCGCGTCGAAAATTTCTGGCGATGACTTGTTCACTGTGCCTAATCTGCGTGCTGTGTGTCGCATGGAAGAACGAGTCGTGCGAAAGACACGTGGATTTAAATTGAACTGCTACAGACGAGACATCCGTTATGGGACTGTGAGAGTTAGCGAATGCTGCCCTAGTTGGTCTGTTGGTAATTACATTGCAGCTCTTACAGGGAGATCGTCTTGCCAAGATATAACTTCTATTGATGTAGCGCAGGTGTTATCGTTACTCAGGCAATGCGCACCATTCTTTAACAACGCTTCGTTGAAAGAGAATTGTTGGAACTTAAAATATGACACCCCATATCCGGTGTGTAGTAGGCTTCCGTTAAAATGTATCAGATACAACGCAGTTCACAATATATTGTACTACCTTACAGACAAAGACTTCTTCGCTCCTAAGGGGGATAAATTAATTTATACATCGGTATTGAGCCCAGCGGTCAGCAGTAAAAAGTTTAGAAGACAATTGTATGAGAAGCACATCAAGGTGGGGCAAGTGTCCGATGGTGATGTTAAATTAGTAGGAACGGAATTCCATTTTTTAAAGTACGATATGTTCAACATAATGCTTATGGCAGACATCATTTACCCCTCTATCGCCATGATGATTATTTTGCTGATCATGTGGTTTTACACCGAGTCGGTTTTACTTACATTCCTTCTTGTGCTCTCCGTTGTGAGTGCGTTGATCATCGCCTATTTCATATACATGATCGTGTTGGGTTTGAAATTTTTCCCGTTCTTGAACATTACCACTTTAATATTTCTGGTTGGAATTGGAGCTGATGACGCGTTTGTCTTCACTGACGTGTGGCGCCAATCAAAACAAAACAACCCGGACGCATCGCTGACACGAATCACCGCTGACACCTTAAAACACGCGTCTTTGTCGATGTTCGTCACAAGTTTCACCACAGCGACTGCCTTTATTGCTAACTTTAGCTCTCAAATAACCACCATCAAATGTTTCGGAATCTACGCGGGTATAGCGATTCTTTGTAAGTTTAGCATGATGGTCACGTGGTTTCCTGCTGTTTGCGTCATCAACGAGAATGTGTGCATGCCATGGGCGTGTTCTAAGGAGTCTTCCCGTCAAAAAATAAAACTACTGTACGAGAAATACGTGGCAACTTTTGCCCGCTCTTGTTTTGATGATTTTTTGCCGCGATTGGTGGTAAAGTTGCGGTTTTTCTGGATTCTTCTGTTCTCACTTCTTACATTAGGTGGTTTAGAAGTGCTTCTTTTCGAGCCTGGGTTCCAACTTCCAACATCCTCCGACTTCCAAATGTTCGAATCATCTCATCCCCTTGAGGCGTACGAGCTGTACTTCAAAGATAAATTCCGTTTCGAGACGAGTCCATCGCAAGGAAGCGCTACTTTCCCAATTGACATTTTTTGGGGGGTCAAGGCTGTCGACAACGGAGATTATCTAAATCCGTACGACCATGGGACAATTGAGTGGGATGAGAGTTTCGACATAACGAGCAAGGAATCGCAACAATGGTTTTTGGCCTTCTGTAAGAGACTACGAAAGCAAGACTTTTACTCCTCGAAGAAAGGTGTAGAGAACTATTGCTTTCTGGAAACCTATTACAATCAAAGCTGCAAAGATCCGCTAACACCAGGCATCTCTTACTATCCTTGTTGCAAAGATTCACCTTTTCCTTTTAACAAAACTGTATTTGATTCTTGCGCAATATCAGCAAATTTACGTGCGCAGATTTTAAAATACAAGAGACAAGACTCCAGTATCGGAAGCTTTATTTACGACTCACACGGAAATCTCAAGGGTGTGCACATGCGCGTAAAAAGTAACGTGAGAATTTCCCGCGCTTACGAACCCGCGCACCAGTTCTGGGAGCAGATTGAATCCTGGATGAGGGAAGAATCACGCAATGCGCCAGTGGGCATGCGCAAAGGCTGGTGGATTAGCACCATGGAGTTTTACGACTTGCAAAGAAGCCTCTCGACTGGAACATTGGTTTCCATGGGGATTGCTATCGCCATGGCTTTCGCGGTGATGCTGCTAACCACGCTAAACATCCTAGTCAGCATATACGCCATATTGACAATCATTGGTATTATTTCTGTCACTATCGGCTCGTTAGTACTCAGCGGATGGAAGTTGAATATCTTGGAGTCCATAACTATGTCCGTCGCGGTTGGAGTCTCCATTGACTTTGCAATGCATTTCGGGGTGGCATACTGCCTGGCTCCAAATAAGGAATGTAGGAAGGCGCGCGTGCAGTTTTCACTGTCCCGGATGGGATCAGCTATCACCATGGCAGCGGTCACAACATTTATTGCAGGTGAGTAACAGATAGTTAGTTGAAAGGGGCGGTGGGGCGGGGGGCGGAACTCCGGGAGAATAAAGCCAGGGCGGGTATGGAGGGCGGGGATTCCCATGGTAGAGGAGGCGGAGAGAAATAGGATATATTTTGCAGAACGGTACGGATGTGGGAAGAGGGATTCCAGCCCCGTTTTCCCAACCACATGGCTGGTTCTGACTAAATGGGGTACCTCGCATAGCGCGATAACGAGTCTGGGAGAAACGCTGCGATCGTTATCGATAATATGAGATGGTTGATCAAGGAAATATTGTCATTATATTTCAGGTGCAATGATGATGCCGTCCAGGGTCCTGTCCTATTTACAGATGGGCCATTTTCTGATGTTGGTTATGACTGTAGGTTGGGCCTTTTCGACTTTCTTCTTCCAGGCCCTTTGCTGCACTATAGGTCCACAAGGAGACTGGGGACAGTTCAGCTGGAGGGACATTTTTTCGTGGTGCTGTAACAAGACATCGGAAAAGGTGCCACAAAGGGAAGAGGCCGTATTGCTTAGAGCCGAGTGTGAAACTCACAAGCATGCGCTAGAAATGAATGTTGTTAACAGCGGTAAACGTCTTGTCGTCAACGAAAAGCACGTCGGCAGCGAACAAGCGACTTCTGTTTGACAACGGCACAATCTGAGTTTTAAGATAATCAGGTAGATGATTATTTGCTTTTCAAAACCAAACTTAGATACACAGTAATTGAACGTCTGAGCTAATTTTCTTAAAAGTAGCATAAATAGCTTATTTTCCGAAAAAGGTAGTTTACAAAATTCGTTATGAGTTGTATTTGAAGTGCCAGTTTCACGGTTCAGCACAAGTACAATTCCACGCAACTCTATTGTCTATGAACCAATCGGTTTCGAGTTGTGAACCCGTGCATGAGTCCAGAACAAATCCGTCCGGCCGACAATAAATTCGATTCCCTTTAATTTTCAGAGAAGTCTGATGACGTCCGAGATAAACACAACCCTAACAGCTTTTATAAGTCACAAAAGAGACGGTGGGAGTTTTGAAATTAAGGTACGGGTATTTTACTTTCAAAATATCGTCTACAATTTATATAGAAAACAGTTTGCTGTATTCAAAGCACACCAGGAGACATTTAATTTTTCATGGTGTCTTCAATAACCATGTTCCTTATTTTTCTGTCGGGCGGGGTAGCAGTTTCAATAATTTTAGATATTTCTTGCAAGTAGATATGTCATTTGTAATAAAACCGATAGCTTCCCGTTTTCAGAACAAGGCCTTTTTAGCTTTCAGCAATATGATTGTTAGGTTTTATGCGACAATTTAATACAAATTAATGTTAATTATAAACAAGATTAAGTGTGGAAATATCAAAAAGTAAAAAACAGTTCAAGAAAAGTATTTCACTTTTGAACGTATTTTGCTTCCTTTCTATTGGAAATGTTATTACTTCAAGGGACCTCTGGAAATAGTAATAAAATGTTCTTCTAGTTTTACATTGCTTTGCGTACTTTGCTTTCAGATAACGAGTGTTGTTGTATCGTGGGGTATCAAACGTAAACCACCGATAACCAAGGTTAAGCGGGAGTGAGTGGTCACCCCTCTTTTATCTTGGATTTGTTTTAAAATGTTGTAACAAACCCAGTCGGGTGAACAACTGCCAGTTTTGGCAATCTTCGTTGAGGCAATCGAGAATTTTCCGGCTTATTTTATCCAATCAGAAACTAGCACGAGAGCTCACGAATACACCGAAAGCAATTGCGCGGGCAAATACGTCATGTTGCTTAGCAACACCGTTGGCTCAGTGACGTCTCGGAGGCGGAATTTCGTTTTCAACTGGGAATAGACCAATTCCGATATATTAATATTCTAACATGTCACAGAGGCTTAGGGGAATAAAGCAAAAGATTTTGCATTGCGGCTTAGGGATGAATAAATAATTTCTTTCGTTTTATTCCCCTAAGCCTCGGCGCCGTGTTAGAATTTTAATATATCGGAATTCTCCTGAACTGTCTTTCAAAACAGTTGTATTTCGGACACTGGGCGTGGTTACTCTCTCACCGAAATTGTTCAGTTCCCCTTTCGGAATATTTTGGAACCGCACATGCAGGCTGCATTGAACGCCGCTACCAAGGAAGGTCTCAATTCGTTCCCAGTCGTTTCTTGTGAGAAATAAAGTGATCGCAGGGAATGATGGGTAGGAGCCATTGGGCGCTTTCCATTCGACCAAAAATTCCGGAAATTCCGGGTGGGAGAGCGATTGGAAGAGACATTTTCCGGAATTTCATTCCGAAATTTTGGGTGTACCTCGCGAGGTTGGCCTAAAATTCCGGAAAATCGGAATAACCGGAAAATTCAGTCCCATTCGACCATTCCTGCTCAGCCCCAGTTTCCCCGAGCCGAAGTTGTAGTCAAGAATACAAAGTAGGAGAGGCAACATGGCGTTAAATGCACGGTCCGCCATTTGTTTTGCTTTGACTTATTTTGTATTTTGGCGCGGAACTTGAAACGCGATGGCCAGGAACAAATTCCGGAAAATACTGTTCCATTCGCCACACGGAATACCCGGAATTTCAAACCGGGATTTTTGGTCGAATGGAAAGCGCCCATTTTCTTTGCAAGGGCAGGTGAAGTAAACTCTAACGGAAAAGAGACATTAATGCATAACTAAAATCGGTTTTATTAGCGAATTTTGTATTATATTAAAATTTGTGTCTTTATCAATTAAGTGATATAATGGCCTCTCTTTCGCTGGAGAAATGATAAATCGACATAATTCAAAATCTTGTATTGCAATACAACCATTAGATTTCGGTGCATGCAGCGAATAACTTGCTTTCGAATTTCGACCCGAAATGCTGTTCCTGTTTTTACGTCCGTAAAGGCACTTTCGAAACATCTATTACTCTTAAGGTGTTCACGTAGTAAAAGTGCTACGCGTTCCCTTAATTGAAGATACTGCAACGCTAGTAAGTTACTGGGGCAATTTTTATCGTCACACATTTAAAGCTGTCGCATAACCGGACGGCAAGAAACAGTCCCAACGATGCAAGCTCTGTGATGTTCTTACAAGCAGTGAGTGTTTTATCCATGTTATTGAGCATAGAGTCGAGGAGTTCCTGCAAAATATAATTAACTTATTAACGACATTAACAGGGTTCGTACCCCTTTTCACAGACAAATTTCCAGGAGGTTTTCAGGACTCATATCGAATTTTTCAGGACTCCAAAATTCACATTAAACCCTTTTCTCTTCCAATATCCCAATATCTCCCCACTGTAAGCCTCGCACTTCTTATAAACTTAGTTCAGAAAAAATCATTTCTTGAGTTTAACAGATTTCCAGGACTTTCCACGACCTGTAATCTTTTTCCAGGACTTTCCAGTCTTGCAACCTGCCATAACAAAAATTCCAAGACGTTCCAGGTTTTCCAGGACCCGTACGAACCCTGATAATTTAATAAACACTTGAACCAATTTAGCTTTGTTGACCAAAATGTACAATCTCCTTACTAGTCCGCGTACACTTCTTATAGTATTGGCAGGGAAAATTTAATAGCTTATCAAGTTCTACTGTTTAACCGGTACACCTGACTGTATTGATACTGTGAGGAGTAATTACATGATCAATGTTCGTATTGCCTACCGGGCATTCGATCAGGTCTGATGAAATCTTGAGAAGTGGTCGATAGGCGAGGCACTGGGAAGAGAGGAAAAGAGATTGTTCCACATGGTAAACGACTGTCTGACTGACTGTTTGACTGACTGGCTGAGCGACCGACCGACCGACCGACAGGCTGGAGACTATCTTATCTTACTTTTACTCATACTCATACTCGTACTCAATTTTTCTTGGACAAGTCCGTCCAAGGGGGAAAGGTGCAATGAGGTTATCCCTTTGTTAAGCACCAACCTGTGATACGAGGCCAGACCACAACACCGGGAACCTCGTTCCCTACGCTTTGCGAGAAGTGCGTTGGTTCTTTAACGTCCCCTGCTTACCGTAACAATGAAGATGCAGGAGACGGGACTTACGGTTTTTCGTCCTTATCCGAGAAGACTAGAATGTCTAACCATTTGCAGATGTCAGCACAGTGTCAGCACATTTTACTCAGGTATTTTAAGACCCTGAGTGTTCCTCCGGTCTGGGGCTCGAACCCGAGACCTTCCGCACAGCAGACCGGCGCTCTAACAACTGAACCAACCAGGCGGCAGTATATTGACTGACTAACTAACTGACTGGTTGACTGACTGTGGATTGACTTACTGACTGACACTTACTGACCGATCGTCTTACTGAATGACTAACTGACTGGGTTACCTTCTGACTGACTGACTGACTGACTGACTGACTGGCTGACTGACTGACTGACTGACTGATTGACTGGCTGACTGACTGACTGACTAACCGACCGAACTGACTTACTGTCTGCATATTAAAATTAGCCACAAACCTCCCGTGTGATGTTTGTGAAAGTAGTGTGACCTCACTGACAATGGGGTAATCCTCTTAGCTATGTCTATCGTGCGTAACTGAGCAGACGTGAATCTGTAAAGATAATCAGCAAACAGATTGTGAAATTCTGGTCAACTAACGTGGCTTTTACTGCTGCTGCTATGTCCTGCACAAAGGATATCTTGCCTTTATATCTGTGTCCGGAGCTTACCCCGGTTTCCTTAGCATGAAGCGACTAGAAGTATTTCGACTCCTCCCTGGATGGGATGCTTCTCCATCGCAGGGTTACCCCGCAGCCTTATTTAGCCGGTATGAGAGTAAAGTGTCTTACACAAGAACACAACGCAGTGCCCCGGCCAAGGCTCTAACTCGGACCGTTCAATCCGGAGTCCAGCGCACTATAGACTACAGCACCTCCTCTTTACCTCTGTGGGCAACACCCTCATAAATTGATCACGATGAAAATTTGCAGCTGTCGAGCAGCCCTTCGTTTTAAACTAGATAAAATCGTTGGAAGCAAGAGCTCAACCAGGGAAGCTCGTCCAAAGTCTTGTCTGCAACAGTGGTTTGCATTTAAATATTAACTGACTTTCTACCTTCTTTGTTCTGGAGAACAGTAGTCCGCTTTCATTACTGACGAAACAGAGGGTTTCATCCCCTGACTAAGAGGGAGATCCTTCGTCAAGTGTTTGGCAAACTCTTGGTAGTCAATGTAACCAGTACGATTGGCATCGCATCTGAAATATCAAATTGTAATGCGAGTGTAACGTTACAGTCTTTCCCGTAAAACCGTGAACACCAGAAAAAATGTCTGGAATGTTGATTGTGCAGTGACCAATCGCAGCAAAGTTCAGGACACGCGAACAAACCTCAAAACCACAAACCAATGACCGTGGCTGTTTGCGGTTTAGTTTTCTCACACCTGATTGGCTTTTTCTTTGTAACACAATAACATTCCATACACATTCCTGGTGTTCACGGTTTTACGGGAAAGACTGTAAACAGCTTGTTCTGGTGAGCGAAAGGCCAGAAATGCTAGCTGTGGTACGCCTAAAGTTTCATACCTCGACTTTAGAAATCAGTCTAAATCTCTCATAAACTTCTTTCATTATGCCTCCGCTTTACGAGAAATAAACATGACCTTTTTTTCCATGCGAAAGGCAAAAAAATCCACTTCTGTCGTCTGCTGCTAGGCGCTTGTACGAGGAAATAAGTAGATTTGTGTTTGTCGCAAATTTAAATATGTGATTTGTTTTCTTTTGAATCTAATTGGGAATTCGATAAAAACGAAATGAAAGGAAAACAGGCGTTTGCCGCTTTCTTGTCACACGAGCTGCGAACTAGTCTCCTTCGCAGCCGTTGCTGCGCAGAAGACTAGCTGCAAACCCACAGGCAAAGAAAATGGAGGCAAATTTACCATCCTCTCCCCATACTTCTCGCGGCTGGACGGGTAAGCCACACGAGTCTACATTTATGGAAACGCAAAGCTAACATGGAGCAATTTATACAAGCAGAAATAAGACAACGAAAACAACGACATTGCTTAATATAATTTCCACTCACTTTTCAAATAGCTTTTCAAAGGTGTCGTCGGTCATGTCTACATCAAGTTTTTTCAGTACGTTTCTAAGAATTGTACCAGTTCTGCATGAAACGAGAACGAAACAACTCGCTTATTACAAGTTAGAAATATTTCCTTGAAGCTGCTTTTCTTGGAATGGAAGCAAGGATGTTTCTCACAGTGAAATGCGTCACTTTGTTGCCATATTCTTTGACATTCTGATTCGAGTATCTTTTTTAATAAAATCTTTCGAATTTGTGGTGTTTTTTCCACTTGTCCTAATCGGAGATAACATCACATCCTTACCATCTATACATATAAGTTGGCCGAAACAAATGTACTCACAAACTTGTGTCAAATTCCAGAAAGGCTTTTCGCAAGTTGATATTCATTGGATCCCGTGGGTTAAAAAATCTGTGAAAATGAAATGATAACCGGTTACAAGAATGCAAATAAATGCAGATTAGAACAAGGAAAACTTGCAGTGCAGACAATTAACAATCGTTACCATTTGCGATGGGCACTCCAGCAAACGGGGGATGGGGGGTACTACCTTAAATTTCGGATAGGTGTGTGCCGCGAAGGTTCTTAAACCCTGAACCAATTTAAAGATAAAACGGAATTTGATACCTCATTTAACCTGAAAAATGACACCTCATTCAAGAAAACAAAGAAAGGTACGAACGGGTTAACCTTATTTCATTCCTGTAACGTTACTTCTCTTAACCCCTATCTAAGGATTACGCCAGAAAGAATGCCAAAAGGTGCAAAATGATACCCTATTTAAGGACCACGAACCTCAAAAAGTCATACCCTATCCCGCGGCACATACCTATATAGCCCATATGTGGGAGTACCCAACCCCCCACCCCCGTGCCTGCAAAACATACGTGCACAAGTGTATTAACCACCGGAATAATTTTTGTTCTGAAAACTCTCTTGGTTCACAAATATATATAGTTGACAAAGGTTGCTCAGACAATGTCTCTACTGAGGTAAAAGGTTGGTCATACAGGGCTTGTTTTGTAAGGCCAGTGCCTTAACTGGAATTCGTTTCGCTGCATTTTGTTTGTTAAATATATTAGAACCAAGATCCAGCAACCTTTTTTCTAGGCGTTTGGTGCGTAGCGCGAAGGACGAGTTCTAATTTTTTCCACTCTCCATTCTCTACATTGCACTCGAAGACATCGCCTAAAAGAGCTAGCTAGGCAATAACGTAACTTAGTTACCAGCAAAACCAACCCTTAATATTCCATGTGCTCAGATAATTGTATTCTAGAAAAAGTCGGGCAATTGAATGCATTCTAAGATTTAAAGTTTCTATTTCTTTAACGCATCTTTTGCTAGCGAAGAAAGAAATACTACTTTCACACCTTTGTTGACTTAATTGCTGTATGTGATTCTGAAGCATGGATACTTTATCTTGTGGAGGAAAGTTTGACACGCTATGCCTTCCCTGTTCTGACGATTCACTGTAAAAAAACATAATAATACAGTTTATAGGAGCAACCATGCATCACAGAAAACTGATTATGATACAATAGCTTCCATTTGGCGCGGATATATTTTGTTCCCTTTCCCTTTTTCTTTGTTCTCATCTTTTTGATCCAGTCATTGGCCCTCAACAGGGCTTGCTTTCAGTTCAAGAATTGCTGAGAAGGAATCAACGAGATACAGTTGATGGGGGTTTACCTCGGTGTAAAAACCTGTGATATTTTTCTTTGTTTTTGAGGTATTGCCTTGCTGTTCTTTATTGTTTCGAGGTTCTTTGTTGTCTTGTTCGTTCTTTGTTTTGCGTCACTCGTGAGTTTCACAGGTTTTTACACCGAGGATGAGCCGTTGATGGAGGGAGAAATTCAGGAAACAGTTAGCAATGGAGCAGCCAGTGCAGTGGTAGGAGGTGATCGAGGGAAATTTTCCTCGAGTTTTTGGCGAAAATTTCTAAGCTTAAATTCGTGCATATTTCAAGGTCCGTTGACCCAGTCACTATCAATCACTGGAAGCTCTTTTCCTTATGCAGAACTTGAATACAAGGGATGGGTGATTTTTTTGGTCATTAGACTAACCTTGGATAAACATGGGAGTACTTCCGTTCAGGTCCTTCACTTTTCCCAGCGGCAGGAAGAGATGGATCAAGGTGCAGTGCCGACACGAACTGGTCATGCTGAAAAAAGAAATGATCGTCAACTTAGGCTAAACAAGTAAGGCGCGTCATAATTATTGGACTCTTAACATTCCTGTTTTTGGTTCCAGATAAATTAAAAATTGGTAGAATTATCCCTTTATACAAGAGTGGTAGATAAACATAAATAAACATAGCTTTTTGCAGTACAAATAAACCTTGCTGTTGTTGCTGGGCAAATATTACGTATATTTAAAGTGAACATACAAGCTTCATGCACCTTAGTCTATTAAATGCAACATTAAAGTGAACTCCATTTCCTTTGTTTACTCATGGAAAATAGATTGACGTTGTGGCCAAGTGGAGGAGGAAACAGAGAAAGAGTGCGGGTTTGAAACTCAAACTGGTAAATGGGGTACATCTATTTGAATTCAATCAGAGTTTAACGGTAAAATCACTCTTCATACAACATTTTACTCAGATTGGAGTAAAATATAAACATATAATTTCTCACACTGAACACCCAGCATTCTGTATTTGTACCAATTGGGAGAAATTGAGTGTTGATCATCACTTCTTAATAAATGTCATGTTTGTTTAATACTGCACCTGTTCGGTGTGTTTGGGCTCCTCATCTGAGCCAAACTGAAAATGAGTGTTCCTGCTATCTCGAATTCTCTCATGGCAATCAGCCTTCTTCTCTTTAAGCTTGGCTGTTGAATTGCCATTCACTTGCTCTTTAATGAGAATGAACTCCTCCTGATTTAAATTAGAACAAACACCAAGGATTTAAAATCAAAGCAAAGAATTAAAGACATCACCATCTTTTACACTGGGGCAGGGGGGACTCCCTTAGGAAACAGACAGCGAAGCTTGTTGTCTCGCCTAGGGGTGACAGTTTTGGTTTTAAATTGTGGTCTTACAATAACATAGAATGTTCCAGGCAAAGCATCAATATTTTCTTTTATCTTCTTTTAATTAGCCCCCAAGGTCTCATAGCACAAAAACAAATATAGAAATATAAATTAAAGTTTTAGTATTTTGGTATCTTTTAGGAGACCTGTCTCGTACCTGGAGTTTTGTTTGCTTACTGTGCAGACTCAACGAGACAAGCAACTCTCAAAAGTTCCATTACAGGATCAGTTTTGATTGGTTTTGAAAGACAATAAAAATGGCCAGAAGTAAAATAACAGGTAGGGCGTGTTCCATTCGACCAAAATTTCCGAAAATTCCGGTTCAAAATCGAATGGAATAGAAATGTCGAAAATGTCAGTCAACCTCTCGAGGTTGTCCATTTTTCCGTAAAATTGGAAATTCCGGAAATTTTCTGTTCCATTGAACATTTCCACTCAGTTTCGTTTCTCAAGCTGCCGGATAAAGCTCTCATCAAGACCCTAAAGTCACAAAAGATGACTGCAAGAGGCTTTTATCCAATGTGGTGTATGTTTCTTCGTCTCAAGCGACTAAAAGGTATTTCCTTGACATGTTTTGATGAGAGAAGTTCGTATGTTTCTTCTGGCCATATTTCGAACGATTGAGCTCAAAATATTATTCTAAATAAAGGTAAGTTTACTTCTCCTTTTGAAGCAGCTCCCTGGTTTTACTCTGCCCTCGTTGTTCTGCAGGATATTTTCTGTTAATTTGTAAAATCGTTGAGTAACAAGCAAGAGTCGGACTACAAACCGCCATTTTGACGTGACCGGTTCGTTCAAGTGGAAAATATCGTTCCTTTTGGCACGCGAAAATTTTGTAAATTCAAACCAGAAATTTTGGTCGAATGGAACGTGCCCGTAGTTTGTTGAAATTGGGTTAAGCTTTTGAAAGGTAGACATGAGCAGTTCAACTGTAAGTCTGATATTTTTGGACTTTAAATCGGATCTTTCCAGGGTCCCTCGTTTCTCGAGCGACCCTGGGTACGAGGGTGTTGAGGGTAAAAAAGCTTCAGCCATGGATGCATGCCCAGATTGTTCTCTTTAGGTGCTAATAGCCTCATCATCTGCTTCATAATTGTGTGAATCTGATCTATTGCCAGGCTTTTTCCCTCTGGCAGTCTTATACAGCAAAACAAGAGCCACACCTTAGTCTCTGAAGGCAATGGCCACACTGGTGTTTTAAGAAGGGCTCCGTCACTGTCCAGAAATCGATATCTACTTCTCGGTTCCCTCTGGGGGCTCAAATAAGGCAGGTCCTTTGGCGGAGGTAGGTAGTTAGCTCCTGTCACTAGAAAATCATGGGTACAATTGATCAACAACAAAAATAAATTCTGCTATTATTAAACATAAATGTTTGCCTTATCATATTAACATAAGAATTTGTTTGTAACTTAATTGGCTTGTGATACATGATAGACCTTCACAGGTAGTTTCCATTCAAATATTGGAACAAGTCAAGGTTATTCTGCACATGAGAATATTTTGAAATGACATTTGTCTCTCTGAACCACTTACTTGACGCCTGTCTGTCACCAGGGTGATGCTGTGTATCACATGTTAGCACAACAGCTAGAGTATTGTGACGCTCCTGAAGATAAAGAAATGCATTTTGCACAAATTAATTATTATTAATATTTCCTTCTTGCACACAGCTAGTAAAAAAACTCTTCAATGAAATTAACAACAATATCTACATGTATGCATACCCGATTGAGTTTTCTGTCAGCAGCTCTTCCCTGAAAAAAAAAAAAGATATTGAAACTAAAAAAATTAAAATTGGGAGCAACAACCATCGAGGGTCAATTGATAATGGTTGCTAAATGTTACGTTCCAACATGATTATAATGGTTATGTTATTTACCTGTCCAATTTCCTTGATATGAGTCTTGTGGTCAACAAAATCTGCTTTGTTGGTTGAGCAAGCAGGAAAACAGTCCTCAAGATTTGGAAGAACCTGATGGTATGCATAGAATTAAATCAACCATGTGCAGCGCCTTAATAAAAAATCACTGATTCATATTTAAGGTAGAACATAATGAATAATATTACAGCCAAACCAGATGTTCTTTTGATGCGAGCTCTGCAGTGTTGCGGTGTAATGTTACATATTAATTGACAGTTTGATCTAACCAACTCCAACTTCAATAAACCAATCAATTGTCAAGAAAAACTCAAATTGGACAGCATGTAGTCCTATTACATATACAAACTGAAAAGAACCCAAGGTAGATGAGTACTGGCCTTCTAGAAGACCCATGATATTTTTCAAGATTTCAATTTTCTGGTATTGCTGTACTACATGGCTACCCTATATATACCTAAAGCCAAATTTTGTGTTACCAGAGTGCGCTAAATACCTTGGAAGAGATGGGAGGAGAAGCTGGAAGTGGTTTAATCAGGCACTCTCGGTTACCAAGCATGAAATCTAGAACAAAGTAAAAACAACAAATTTAGTTAATATACCACAGTCATGTGACAGTCAGTTTATAGCTCTAATATAGCACGATCTAGTTAGTGTGTGGTGTGATTGACTTTCTTACACACATCCAATCCTAATCTGGGAGTTGGCTGGGCAGTCTCAAGCCCCACGCATAATTAATGCAGAAGGCTTAAGGAAAATCTCAAAGTAGCCAAATTGGCAACTAAATTATGTGTTTTTTTTTTCATATTATTTGATTTTGAAAAATAATAATTTTTACCTTTGTAATAAACAGAGTTTCTGTCATTTGTGTTGTTTCCTAACTGCAAAAAAAAAAAGAAGACACAAAAGAGGTTCAGAAGATGGAATTAGTTAGGCCTGGTTGAGGTAAGAAATCTAAGACAACAGAAAACGTTCACAAATTATGTAAAAATTGATCAGTGCAAGAAACGATCATTAATGTAGTGAATTTACACAATTTGAGTAAAGAAGCCACAAAAACTTCAGGGCTTCAACAGCATTCAAACCCAAGAATTTGAAGTACCTCAAGCAGTATGTTTTATTTACACAACTAAGAGGTCTGTATGTTTCACTTGTCTACTGCTGTTGTAACTTGAAAATTTTAAATTGGCAACTAAACTTACTTCATTCATATTTAAGGTAAAGGCAACACGCAACAATGACCCATAGACTTTTAGCGTTCAAAACTAGCTGAATTTTGGCATGCAAACTTCACCCTGCTCTGAAGTGTTTTTTGCTAGTTTGTGTGTCAGGTTTGAGAAAAAACTTTAACAAAAAACTTCAAATAATTTTGTGGCTGCTAAATCTTTTAAATGTTTCAGTTAAGCCAAAACAAAATAAGCCCTTTTATCCTTTTATTCTTCATTGCTTTACAAGAACAACAACACTATGGCTCCATTTTTAACAGAATGGCGTACCTACTAATAACTATTACTAAGTTATTATAATATGGCTTGTTTCTTGTATACTGCACATGCACATGAATTTATCAAATTTACCACAAAGTGAGTGCTTTGCTGATAGTGGGGATGGTTAGGGTCATCTGCCAAAAAAATATTTTGTTGCCAATTAATAAAATGTTCAAAGAACAATAAAAAACAAATTTAATTAATATAATTTAATAATAGACTGTACCTCTAGGATTTATTGGAAACACTTCTGATTCACTCTGTGTAAATTCTCCTTTCCCTTCAACCTGCTGTTCTGCATCTTTGAATCCTCCACTTTCACTAGACAATGGTTTAATGTGGAAGTCATTGCGTGTGACTGAGTGCTCCAGAGACTGTGGCTTAGCCACATTCCAATCACCATGCCTAAACACACTTGATTTGTAGGTTTCCAAAGCTGTCTTGGAAGCTATGTTCGTTGAGCCAAGATCTTCTGGAGAGTGCTCCAGCTTGCTCTTGAAGGAATGTCTTGTTTCTGTGCCGTATCTGTATTATATTGAATTAAACAGAAAGAAACAGACTCAATGATAAACCGTTTGAGCTTATACATGTAATTAAGGGTGGTCTGAGCACATATGCTACAGATTTGGACTATCTTGATTATTTTTAAGGCAAAGCCTAGATGCATCAGGGAAAATGGCCAATACTGCCAGGGTCAGGGTTCTGGGTGATTGTACACAGTGCAAAATTACAAAATCAGTGTGAGGTACTCACCCATTTGAATCAGTTCCAAACTGAAAATGAGTTGCATTCAGATCATCAGTATGCTGTTGACATTCTGCTCTGTTCTTTGCACTGGAGCCTTGAGCCATGTCTTTCTGTAAATCATAACAAGTTATAAAACTTTAACATTTATATTAATAGAGCAAGCAAAAATCCAAAGCCAATTTTCACGAGAACAAAAATCAAGAAGCAGATTGTAGTCATACTCATACTGGTGAGCACAATGTTAAACACCATGCAATCTGTGAAACAAGGCCATACCACAACACTGGGAACCTTGTTCCCTACTGTTTGCGAGACGTGCTTGCAAAGGGTTCTTTAATGTCTCCCCGGGGGGGGGGGGGGTACTCCCATATATGGGCTATATAGGTATGTGCCGCCCGATAGGGTATGGTTTTCGAGGTTCTCGATCCTTAAATAGGGTATCATTTTTGCTCCTTTTGGCAATGCGTTCCTGGCCTAGTCCTTAGATAGGGTATCTAAATTGTATTATCTAATACTAGAGTTTGCAAACGCCCGCCTAAACGAATGTTTTTTCTATTTTTGTGTTAACTTGACAGTACTGTAACCATTTTGCAACCTTCCTTTTATGCTATTAATAATTTTGTTTTTTCCTTAAATAGGGTATCATTTTTCGGGTTCGGTCCTTAAATAGGGTATCAGTTTTCGCTTCCCCCACCCTTAAATAGGGTAAGGGTTCAGGACCCTGGGCGGCACACCCCTATCCAAAATTTCCGGGAGTACCCCCCCCCCCCCCCCCCCGGGAATGTCTCCTGCTCATTTACCATAACACGGAAGATGCAGGAGATGGGATCTACGGTTTTTCGTCCTTATCTAAGAAGACTCTAGAATGTCTAACCATTTGCAAATGTCATTGCAAGGCAGCACATTCTCCTCAGTTATTTTAAGGCCCTGAGTGTTGGTCCGGTCTATGGTTCATATCCACGACCTTCCGCATAGCAGTCCAACGCTCTACCAACTGAGCTAACCAGGCGGCAGTAAGCTAACCAGGTGGCGGTGATGCTCTAAGGAATGTTTGCAAAACAGAAGTGCGATTGGGAACAGACTGGAAATATGCACAGGGATCCAAAGATGAGGATTAAAGTTCAAGCTAAAGGCTAGCTATCAGTACATTTACATTCAATAATTTATTTTAAACTTATTTTAATTTAATACCTTTGCAAAAGAGCTTTCATAAACAGATCCAGACTTGCCAAATGTTTTATCAGTCATATACTTGGGAGCAAAATCCTGTTAATCATTAAATACAAGAGAAAGGTAAATTTTATCTTGAGCAAATTAAATTAAAAAGTAAACTATTACTTAAAATTACAAACATGTTTCCAATTTTTTTAATTATTACATGTTGTGGTGTAATGTGCTAAATAAATTTATCATAGTCTGAATTTTAAGTCACTTACAACAATACTTGTTGATTGGTTTGGTGCAGCTTTTACAGGGACTCCTTGGAGCTTGTTGTCAAAGTCCTTAGCTGTAGTTGCCATGAAGGGGCCCTCCTCTGAACCCAGCATAAAACTGGCAGTATTTGTCTAAATGAGAAATCAATGTAAATACAACTTAACAGTTTCAATGCGGGAAAAATTTCTCAAGACAGACTAATGACTATCAGCGTTGCTGATTGTAACCCATCACTGGCCACATATAAGATTTGAAACAAAAATTATTTAGAAAAGGGCAATAAGCATGTTACAAAGAAAATTTGTAGTGACAGCCAGTAATTTAGACAAAAACTTAGGATAGCTGGTTAACGTGAAACAAGAAAACCTACCCGCACATCCAGTTTTTTCCTGCCATTTTTGACCCTTTCATCTATGCTAGGTTTCTAACGTGAAAATTTAGAAAAGAAAAAAACAACAAATTAACTTGTCTAGACCTGTAGGATGAAAAATTGATTTCCGTCCGTCTCATTTACAGGTAGCATTATTTTAATTAAAATTAGATTTTTTGAAGGCTTATAAAGGGTAAAAAAATTGATTCAAGGTTCTCGAACGACAGGAACTATTTTAAATAACCCGTTGTGTTTAATATCGCTCACGCACGCATATCGATCATATCGCGGGAGGCGGCTGATAAAAGTACATTGCGACAACAAAAGCACATGAACAAGCAGTTCATACAATCATAATCAATCCTAATTCTAAATATCTAAAGACAGCAAAACTAAAAAAGATGGAAAGAGCCAATTTTTGTGGTCCTTCATATCTTTTGACCCTTAACGACCTGTTCATGGAGCGTGCAAATTCGATCCACGAAGTAGCCTGTTTGGTTTCTATTTTTTCTGGAAAATCTTGAAAATCAGACATGATAGTGCATTCTATAAATGTCGATAAAGCAGAGTTTTAGCGTGCGCCTACCTGAAAAGAAATCGAAAATGACGTCTTCCAAGCATTCTTTTGCTCGTTTTCAGAATGCCAGTCTCCCTGTAATACATGATCGCGCAGAAGAATGTCTTTGATTCCTGCCCTTGCACTGATCCGGGTTGGGCCGTAAAGGTCTTTGTTTAAACTTCTGGAAAACATTGGAATACCAGTAAATTGATTTGTAAATACTACGCTTTTTAACACAGTAAAAACTGTTTGCTCTTTGCACGACAAAACAAATAGCGCGTGCTGTGCGGAATGTAACGTTGCTATGCAACAACAGCAATTAAATACCACCCAGGGAGGGGAGGGCTAATTGGGACTTTTGTTGTAAATGAAAACAAAAAACTTTTAAAAACATGCTGTGTGCAAAGCAACAGGTGTTTGAAGGAGTTAACGATTTTTATCTTAAACAAACTCAAAAACAAAATAAAATCAGTGGCAGACTAAAATTTTTCAAAGTTCCAAGTTGTAATGAAAAAGGAGTATCATCATTAAAAGTGCTGTTGTGATCTCTAACTTACCTAAAACCGTTTTACCGTCATCTTTGATGAGTTGCTTTTTTAGCGCTGAATTTTCGTGACATTTCCGCGCAGTGTCTATTTTTAGCCACAGTTGGTCTAAATATAAAATGTTTGAAAATTAAATCCATTTTTAACAGCATTAAAGTGGTTCCCACCGAAACGGAATCCAATTATATGGCACGTTGAAGAAAATATTGTTGGCGAGACGAGAAATAAAATTATCGCGTTTCTCGCCAGGTTTAAAAAAGACTAGAAAGACTTCACTCTCTTTTCCTAGATCCTGTGTTCGAACGAAGTGTTCCGCTGAACCATTCTGAACCATCTGCTCCAGAAAAAGGTATTTGGCATGCTCCTCACAACCAACCGCTGAGCGATCTGAGTCTGTCGTGGATCCTCTGGAAAGCAAGCAGTAAATGGAGCGAAACGCTTGTTTTGGTTTGAAATTTTCGATGTTTTCGTCAGTTTTTGGTTTCCACTGATAAAGAAAGAGAGTTTGAAACGATGGTGAATGAATCGGACGCTAACACAGGAGCACCAGAAGTCGTACATTCAAATCAACTGCTAAAAGGATTGAATCAACTGCGACAGCGGCGGGAACTGTGCGATGTTGAGCTGTGTGCTGGAAGAAACAGGGTTTCCGCACATCGTGTTGTCCTGTCTGCTTGCAGCCCCTACTTTAACGCTATGTTCACAGGAAAGCTTCTTGAAAGCCAAAAACAGGTCATCTATTTGAAAGAAGTAGACGAAAGCGCACTTCACATTCTTGTCGATTTCGCGTATACCGGAAAAGCCCAAGTTACACAAGAAAACGTCCAAGTTTTGCTACCAGCTGCAAACATGCTGCAGTTAAACAGAGTCAAGGAGATATGCTGCCATTTTCTAAGCCAGCAGCTTCATTCTAGCAACTGCTTAGGAATCAGTAAGTTTGCGGAAGCATACTCTTGTCAGAGCCTTCAGAAAAAGTCAAGAAAATTCATTCAAGACCATTTCCAAGAAGTGATTCAACATGAGGAATTTCTCCTTCTTTCAGCTTCTCACCTGACCGAGCTACTTCGGGATGATAACCTTAACGTTGTATCTGAACAGGTTGTGTTTGAAGCAGTGCTATCTTGGATTAAACACAAGCTCCAGGATAGAATTTCGCTCCTTGGAAAACTGCTCCAGTGCGTTCGTTTACCTCTGTTGACATTGCGATTCCTCACACTAAACTACGAAACAAATGAATTAATTCGCGCAGATCGGACAAGCCAAATTTTATTAAATGAAGCGTTGAAATACAGACTTGTGCAAGGAAAATGCCGCTCTTATGACACTGCAGTGAATCCTCGGCGTGCCCCGAAGCGCATCTTTGCACTGGGTGGTAAAAATGGCCTCTTTGCGACTTTGAGTAGTGTTGAATATTATGACCCCGAAAGAGACGGATGGAGTGAAGTTTCGAGCATGAATCTGAGAAGATTCGAATTTGGAGCAGCGGTGCTAGATGGTAAATAGCTATTAGCACAATGTAGTTATTAGCACAAATGCGCCACTGATTTTTCTATTGCTGTGCAATGACCATATGCTTGTCCTTTGTCACGCCTTCAAGTCTGATTCCAGAAAAAAAAAAAAAAACATTGAATGACATTTTCGAGATAATGGATCAAATTTCCGCGTTTTCCAAAAAAAGGGTTGTGACCCAGTCAAACATTTTTTTTTTCACTTTTAGTCTGAAATATAGACATTCAGTGCAATTTCAGTTTTAACTTAACTTTAGAGAAAACATGTCACTCTCTCGTCAGGGAGGCTTTCTGCCCGTGTGGGAGGAAAATATATAAACGCACACTTTATACTAGTTGCTACGTCCTGCCATTCGCTCGTTTTGTAACTCTTTTTGGTGCCCTTTTTTTCGACTGACTGACCCAAAATCAGGAGATGTATGCGACAATGAGCAAAAAAAAAAGGGGATTGTCATATTTGCAGTAAGGGAAAATGATCTTGTCTGCCACATTTGTGTGATCTTCTGGGTGCTTTTTTCTCAAAATGTTGCAGCAAGAGTTATTTTTCAGCTCATGCCAGAATGTAAAGGAGAGGTTGTTTATTAAGATTTCATTGTCCCACCAGAGATTTGTATTAAATTTCTAAATTTAACTTAATTAACATGTATAACAAACAGCTTAAACTTTTGGTAACCTACTTCTTGTTTAGCAACATTCTAAAAATAACAGTTCTAAAGGATTCCAGATATTCAATAACCTGGCCTGCAGGCCATTAATTTTTGTTTTTTAGGCATTGGCTGTTTTATACTAGAGACTAATCCTTCTGGATGACCTTCGGGAAAGTTTTTTGGAGTGTCTGGTTATGGCCCTTCCTAGACACTGCTTGACACTAGCGCTGGTCCACTAGAGCAGGACTAGTAAAACTTCATGGTGGGCATGGTGAAAATGCCCTCCTACTAGCCCCTAGACTAGTTAGTTTCATGAAAAAAAGTACTGTAACTAACTTGGGAGGTCTAGTAGAACACTTTGTAGGAAGCTAGTTTCTATTAGCTTGATTAATCTAAATCAAAGGATTTGCAATCAAATCCATATCATAGTGGTTTCGTATGATTGCTCTGCAAAACAGATGCCATTTTAGAAGAGGCCTCGCTTTTATGTCATTCAAAGGGACCTGGGGTAGAGAGCAACAATGGTCTTTCATCTTGGAGTTTTTCACACGACAAATCATTGCAAAAATGAAGATTTCAAGCTTTTTAAATACCAACAATCTACCGATAATCACCTGTGGTTAACACTGTAAGTGCGATCCGTGCTCAAGAAATTTTCAACTGAGTTGAAAGAAAATGTATCCGCTGTGGAACTTTTTTGGACTGAAAAAATAGAACTGAGGGATTTTTTTCTGGCCTTGTTTTGGGCTAGTGGATTGTCAATGTGGGCTAGGGACTGTGATTTATTGTGCATACTAGCTGACTGCCTAGTATCCAAAAAAGTTAGTGTTGAGCAGTGCTAGACAAGAGACAATATATGTCCAGACATTTTATGCATCTATTGTGATACACTAGGGTATAAAGTCAGGTATAAAGTGGATTCTTCAAGATTAACTATCTGTTGTTGTTCATCTTGACAAATTAAAAGGAGGTTGAAGAATTTAGCAATTCTCCTTGTTTTTACACTAGATAGACATATAGAAGCTTAATTTGTCTGGATGGACAGATTATTCATCTTCAGTGTAAAGGGGGTCATTCACATGTAAATGAGGGTACTTCTGCCAAATAATCTGATTTTTCAAGAAAAAAGTATGTGTCATGAAGTTGTGTTTGAGGAAACTCATCCTGATTCTGGGACTCATAAATCTTTGTAGTGCCTTCAGAAAACAATGTTCTGAATGTCCTCAAAAGTCTTTGGAAGACTTTGGATATGGTTGGGTCATTGTCGAAAATCCTTGTAAAAATCTAACACCTTTGACTCAGAAAAAAGTTGGTTGATATAAAGCTAAGCTGCCTTGACTTAGCTTACTTAGGCAGCTTACTTACTCTATGTATACAGCATTCTTACAATTAATGTTAAATTGGTTAGGGAAACCCAAGCCTGATATAAGGCAACTTACCTCCTTGTTTCTAGGGCATTATTCATTGACTGCGTTTGTTTCTTACAGGCAAACTTTATGCAGTTGGTGGTCTTGTTTGCGGCGTTGGTGTACACAGTGGGGCACCATTTAGGTATTGTGATAATGGAAGTGAGTGTTTTGACCCTGATACTGGTCAATGGAGCAGAGTTCCTCCTATGAATCAGTGTCGCAGCAACCACACAGTACAACCATTAGGTAAGAAAAATTGACAGCTTATTTTAAATGGATTGAGAAATGAGAATTGCCAGCAGTTCGATTTTGTGATCAAGTTAAAGTGAAAACATGTGTCTATTGCAGATTCTGAAAACAGGTTAATCAGAACTATCATGATTAAAGAAAAATAGCTGTTCAGTAGAAACTGTGTGCTTGGGCAGTGGTTTGGGTAGGAAATTGATTGAAGTCGGAGAATGTGATGGTGGTCAAAATGGCTCTATGACTTGCATCAACATAATCTTAAATGCGTAGTTGTGATTAAAGTTTCACTGAGTTTGTAATAATCCTCTCATTATATGGCAAGGAAAATCCGAGCGTTCTGATTGGTTCTTTCTTGGTCGAGATTTTGCCATACGGGCCGTTTCCATAGAGACGGTCCTAAGCCACGTATTTTTTCTAAAGTTGGATAATTTAAAACTTGTAACTAGAACTGCAGAAATAAAAATCGCAGTAGCTCGTTCTTTCTGAGTTGTTCGCGGCGTCAAAACATGTTACGGCGGAAAACCTCTAAATTCAAGTCACCAAAAGTGCGTTTTTAACAAGCATGCATGACCTGAGTGCCATATAATAACCTACTAACCTAGTTTGCACAAGCCATTCTGGGGAATATTGGCCCTCGGTTGTTTTTGTACGGACTTCGCTGCGCTCGGTCTGTACTGCCACGGCCTCGGTTAGTAAGAGGTTAATAAATGATTTTTATCCAGGTGGATTCCTGTATTCTCTTGGAGGATATGACGGCAACTCATACCTCAACACAGTTGAATGCTACAACAGTCGCACCAAACAGTGGAGCCATGTTGCGCCGATGCATTACAGTCGAAGCTGCTTTGCCACAGCAGTGTGCGATGGATATCTTTATGCTCTTGGAGGTTATGGGCCATCCTATCTGCGAACTGTTGAACGGTATGATCCAGCCACAAATTCCTGGGAAATGATGCCTGCGATGAGCACTTATAGAATTAATTTTGGTGTTGGAGTTTTGAATGGCTGCCTTTATGTAGTAGGTAAGCAAAGTTTTGCATTCTTGTGAGTCTGCACACATGTTCTACACATCACGCAACTCATTGGTTGTCGCACAGGATGTGTGCACATGAGGAATGACAAATTCAACTAAATGACCAAGTGTGCGACTAAAATGCAAGAATGAAAAAAAATGCCATGTCACCCTTTTTTCCAGATTTCAAACCTAATTATCTCGAAAATTTGCTTGTCTCGTTCCCAAATCCCCGTTTTTCTTTTTGGATTTGTACGCCTGCACTGTCCTTAATGTTGAATGCAGATCATAAAAATAATGAAACCTGGATACTTGAAATTCACAGATGAATGAATAATAATGTTAGTAAATTGCAATTCAAAGCAAAATTTTAATATTAGTATACATGTAGTTTTAATTTTAATTTCATCATTTGAAAATATTTTAACTGGTGTGTTGGCTCCTATTGAAGGAAAATAAATCTAGTCACTGTGACAAAACATGGATAACATCACTGAGGTACCTCTCCGTATTGTTTTTAAGGTGGCCACGATGGTGTGTCTCATTTACGAAGTGTGGAGCGTTTTGACCCAGTCTCCAGTGAGTGGACAATGGCAGCTCCCATGAGTCGGCCAAGGACAGGTCTTAGTGTTGCCGTATTGAACGGATTTCTGTATTCAGTTGGTGGCCATGACGGAACAGGTTATCTCAGCCTTGTTCAGTGTTATAATTCATCTACCAACACTTGGCACAATGTAAAGAGCATGTGCTCAAGTAGGTGCAGTTTTGGTATAGCAACTCTGTAAACGTTTTTTGTTCAAATAATTATGAGCAAATATTTGCCAGTTACACAAATTTTGTAATGGATAGAAATAATTGTAAAATATTATAATATTATTAATAATTAGATATTGGAATAGTGCGTGTATCATGCCAGTGTAATATGGCACTGCTGGTGAATATCCTGTGGAATCTAAATTCAAGAGTAGAACTGGATGGATTGACGTAAGCCAGTAAAGTCATCTGGCCCTGCATACATACATTATAAACATTAATAAGCTATTCATTTTGTTAGAACACATTGACGACCAAATCAATCTTAACTTAAAATTAAATGTGGTTTAGTGATAAAGGCAAAACAGGAAAGAACTTACCTCTCGGCATTTCACCATTTTCTAGTGCAAACAAGAGAGAAAAAATTGTTCACCCAAATCCCTTTGACTTGTTGCAGGTTAGGGTGCCCTGGTTATCATTTGTATAAATTTATAAAATTTTTAAGAATTTTGTGGCTACCTAGGAGGAAGAGGGAGATCTCAATTCAGAATCAATTATACCTGTCCAATAATTTCGAAGTACTCAATATTTCTCAATACATCTGTGTACAGTGTTCCACAATAGTTAGCTTGATTTTATTTAACAAAACTGATTTCTCTTTTAGTGTTACTTTACTTCTTTTTAATATCATTAATTTGATCTTTTTGTAAAACCATGTGCTTAAAGGGGACATGCAAATCTGTAAAACCACTGAATTATGAGTCATCTTCCGAGTGGATTGTGCAATTGGGATGGTGGTGTGCCGTGGGTATGGGGCAAAATTGTGCTGTCACCCCAGTAGTGAAGTGCGCGAGTGATGTCATGTGTCAGACAAGACTCAGACAAAAAAGCCGCAATTGCAGATGATTTTGAAGATTTCTTCAAGCGAGAGCTGCAGTTCTGAAAACACCCTTCTGAATTTTTTGGATCCACCCTTGAAAAACTAATATTGTGAACTGAAATGAGCTCAGTTCAAGAAATCTTCTGAAGACAAACAAGAAAGTTGAATTTGTTGCAAACAATCCAGGCAAAGTTATGTTTTGCAGATTGTCAAATCATGAACAAAAGAAATAATTATAAATTAAAAGTAGTTCCAAGAAACATTTGAGGTATGGTTTCATTAATAAATCTATGCTTTTTGTTGACAAATGGGTTGCTACAGAATACTTTCATGGATATCGCTACCTTTTGACCCCTTTTGTGGGGGTATGTGACGTATAGGTGGTGCCGCTGGGGTTAAACCCTGACCATGTTTAGGACAAAAATAGCTTAAAAACACCTACCTTGTTAAAGGCCATTTCCAGTCCGTACTGCGCAATCTCCACCTGTAATGTTTATTGAGTCTCACACGATGAAAAGTAAACAAACCAAAATGAAAAATTACGGGTAAAAACTTACCTTTTTCTTCCTTATTAACATCTGATATCCTTGCAAAACAATAATAAAGAGTAGACGAACCTCGACGATATTCCAAACCCACATTTCAGCCAATTGCGAACTCCAAAACATGACGACCCGCAATGGCGGACTCAAAAACTTCATGTACGCGGTTACCAAAGTGTAACGTATCAACAAATTCAAAACGAGACTGCACAGTACGGACTGGAAATGGCCTTTAAGGACAACATTTTTTATACAATACTCCTATGTGTAGTCCTGAAAATGATCTAATGTTGACCGGCGAAATAAATACTGTAACAGTTGAACATTTCTGAACATTTTTGCATTGCTTAAAACACGACAGTCTTGAAGCCATACTCTGTGCAAGACATGTCCAGACTCTGATCGCTTGGAATTACATACTCTGTTCAGGACTGAGGGGTCACAAACCATACGTTATTCAGTGGCACATTCCTGTGCTGACCATATAGGGAAGTACTAATATTATGAACACAAAACAAATACAAATAATTTAAAAAAAATTTCAATTGAGAACTTTTTGATGGGACATGTACAAGTTGACATTATAAGTGGAAGATTTTCCCCCAACACACAAGCTTTGTTTACAATACACAAGTTTATTATGATGATAATCATAATAATGTTTGTATTATGTGGAACGTAATACAACTGTATTAATCAAAAATACATAGTATATAATTATCAGTTTGTTTTACAAAAGTGTGTATTAAATTTAGAGTGTTAAAATAATAATTATAAAAGGCTTTTGTATACAAGGATCAAATTCAAATTTGTTTTTATTAATAATGCACTGCATTATTTACGGTAAACAATGACTGCAGTTCTGAGGTGTACATAGAATAGTTTAGATTTATTTATCAAGTAGTGATTTACTACTTCTAACAGTTAAGTTGATACAGAAACAAGCAATAGAACATTGGGTGCTATTTTGTAACAAAATGGAGATTATTCTACAAAGGGGTGGCAATGCTTTACAACATCATTGAAAGACTCAAGTCATTTTTATGAGTCCAAGACTTTCTTAGTCAAGGCAATACACAGAGATGGTGTAGAAAACCGAGATGGCATCACCCATGCAATTTGTCTAAAAATTGTGCCAGACATTTTTTGAAGGAGCAATCGCCACTGCTCTTTTAGGAACAGAATTGCCACTCTTTCCTTAGTTTTCTAATAATTATTATCCATTCCTTCCAATACACTTGAAATGCAACAAAATTAAAACATTTTGTACATTGTATACTATAATTACACCCTGTTATGGAGCTATAACTACAGGCTCAACAATAAAAGGGAAGGATTTTACTTCTTGCATTAAATAACAGTTTTTCAATAAAATTAATTATAATAAAAACATTGGTTTTTAGTGTTGATTTCTAATCATAGCAAAAAATGGCTTCAATGTACTCAAGACTAAGTGCATTACACGTTCTATTACCAAGTTAACCCATTGACTCCTGGAGATTTTTGAGAAAAAAAGCATGTTTTTTAGACATTTTGAACATTTTCTAGTCAGTTACAGTCTAAATATGCTTCAAATTTCTCCAAAATGCATTTGCAGAATGAAGGCACGCCAGGATTTTCACTAGTATCGCATTTAACGATATTTTAGCGAGATAGTTTTTGGACGAGAAAGTGACCCACATCTTTAGGGTTTTCGATTTCTTTATTTTTTGCTTTTCCTTTCTCCTTTCCTCGTATCTTTTTTATGCTTTTGTTGGCCTTTTACTAGGCTTGCTTTCGGTTCAAGAATTGCCGCGAAAGCTTTATCGAGACAGGAAATACTCAACATGGAGTAGCCAAGGGTAAGTGAGGGAAATTTTCCTCCTAGTTTTTGGCAGAAAATTCTAAGCGTTTTCCTGCATATTTCAAGTTCCATTGGCCCAATCAATATCATCTGGGTATCATTGGAAAGCCCTTTCCCTTCTGTAGAACTGGTATAAATCGGATTCCTATTTTGGTCAAAGCTGATGACGTCAGAAGCAGAACAAAGGTCAAGGTCTGTCACGGCCAGTTTAGGAGTCAATGGGTTAAACAATAGATTCCTTTACTGACTCCTGATCTCCCTGTACTCCTTGCAGCAAGTCACCATAAGGAGGCTCTGAGCCATTTCTATGACTACTGTTGTGCTAGCATTTCACCAGGTTGCCCTGACAACCAACTGGTAACCACTTTTAAGCCCAGGGCAAACAAAGACAAGTGCCGATGACAGTTAAGACTCTTGCCCTCGTTTGGCCTGAAACTCTCATGTACTCTCAAGAACGTGAGACAAAATAAACAAAAAGACCAGTCACTGGAACAGTACAAAGTGGCTCTTTATTATTGACATCGATACTTTACATGTAATTTCACTACACAATCACATGGTCCTTGAACACAGTAATCAATGAAGTATGTTTCCAATAACATTTCAGAACTTTGCAAAAAAGCACTTTCATGACATCCACTATAAATTTATCAACTTTCCTGGTCAATTCTTACTAACAATTTATCATTATTTTATAGACTTTGGTAAAATCAATCGTGGATGAATGTTAAATGTTGCAGGTGAATTTAGGGAAAAAAACAACTTCTTCATTAGATAAAGTGCTAGTATGTCACTATAAGTGCTTGTAAGTTAATGATAGCTCTTGATTTGTAATTTTTGTAGTGCTGTAGCAGGGTTAAACTTATTGGGGTGGCAGGGGGGGGGGGTACATTGCAAGCACACATGAAAAATATACACTAATGCAGTTCAGTCCTTGAAAACTGCATGTGACATGAGTATTTTTGTTGGTCATAATGCCTCAATTACAGAGATAAGTCAACAAGAAACCCCTCTCATCACACCAGCCAATTTACATGTTTTATAGATCAGACAACGCTTATTAACAGAGAAGCACATCACAACTTAACATATCCATAAACAACCTCATCCTGAAACCGCTTTTCTTTTGTTCAGCAACAAGAATGCAGACTCTGGCCAGTCCTGATTTTAGGAGCATGGTTGATGCTCAACAAATCAGATTGAGCAAGAAAACTCTAAGCCTGCTCAGAACAGGCAAAAGTCTACGAAACAGAAATCGGGGTTGGCCAAGTCTGCGTGCTTGGTCCTGACAAAAATAAAAGTGGGCTGTGGAGATAAAGATTTATCCATAAAGACAACTTTTATGGACAAACACATGTTGACATATAAAACACGTTTTTAGCATTTTCCCACTCATTTTCTTTTCAACATAACATACATTAACATATGATGTTATCTGATCTTATAATAAATATTATAATTATTAATAATTAATGGTGGTATTTCGTTTCTTATATTGCTACCATTCTTTAAAGTGCTACATACCTTGCCATTTTCACCTAGGAAAGGTTTGTTAAGTTTTTGATACAAATAACCTTTTGACAAATTCTATTGGTTTCCGTTTCAAATGGCCAATCAGAATACGTTAGTGGCAAGTGAAGAGCCACTCTGTGGATATATTGCCAATAAACCGTTATTATTATTATTATTATTGTCATCATCATCATCATCATCATCATCATCATCATCAAGAGAAGCCAAAAAAAGTTGTCAAAAGATGTCAAAATGAAATCAAAAACTTTCTCAACTGGCAACGGTATGGTGTATAGCACTACAATACATCTTTACTTGCATGATAAACAAAAATAAACATTGCAAAATCAAGATCAAAATCATAGAAGTAAATACCACTGCTATAAAGAATAATTTAACTATAACAATCTTTTAACTCTTCAAATCAATAGGACCACAATAGTACAGGCTGGTAGTTTACACGCTGTGCCTGAATAATAACATTACACCAGCACATCATTTATGTGCTCTATCACAGAACAATCTCTAAATAATTAAAGTTTGTTTTTATCATACATCTCTAAACTTAACTTATTTGTTTCTAACTTTGTTATAGTGTGATTTACGGTTTTAGGACTCCACATCATTCAAATTCATAAATTATGGAGAACCTCCCAGAAATGAACACGAGCTCAAAGAAATATTGTTATAACATTTTACCTACATGGTGTTTAATTTTTCACTGTTTAACTTTTCACTGAAAACAAATTAAAGTACCAGTATTTCATGTTGCACGCTCTCGATTGCTGTACACAAAATGGTTGAGCTAGCTATTGCTGTGAACAAATATTTCATTTAGATATCTAAAGAAAGCTCTTCTTTTGTAGATCATTGTGATAAATAGATGTACACAATAAGAAAATAATTTTAAATATATGTAAGTTTAGTAAAAGATGATTTGTGAAGTGAAAATAATCGCCAGACATGCAATAAGTGGTTGCTGAAGAAACATTTGATATTCTCCATCAATTATATATTACATAAAATTCTTTAACAGTAAATCTTGCCATCTGATATGAAAAGATTGTAAAGAAAATAAAAATTATACAGAACTTCCAATTTAGTAATAGAAGTATTTCCAAAAATACTGGTAAATCACTTTCCTCCATTTACCAGCAGTCTTTATAAAATTATGCAAAGTTGCTGGTAAAATAATGGGCAAAAACTACTGAACAATTAGACATCAAAGTTATCTCTGTTTGGAAACCAAACAAAAAGTATATTGTATGCTTAAATTAGTCCTTTTTCACACAATCCACGTAATGTAACTTAAATGAACATAACCACACTGGTCACCAAAAATAACAGGTTGAAAAATAAAAGCAAAACAGTCAATAAACAAGAAGTGACAAATGATTGCATAAGGTGGCAAGCATTCATTTTTTTTCAACCAAGAACTTCCTTAAGAATATATAAATCCTCAAAACGTATCTTCATATCATCTGGACAGACAATTACTTGGAATTAATTATTATATACAGTGAAACATCATCAGGAAAACATTATTTTAAGAAATCGTTTCCTACATGTAGACCCACAATAATGGCCGCTGCCAAAACTGTAATAAACGATTATCCTGCCAGTAGGAATAATCAGAAAACCAAGTAAGCGGCTGCAGGAATCCTGTGAGTTAATCATACGTTACATCACCATAGGAATCTGTAGGAAATATTGTAGGAATCCACCTCCATATAAGGCGCTCGGAGAAAGTAACGATTTTGTTACGCTTTTTGCGGAACATCCGATAACAAGTTTCATTCAGTTTAGCTTGTGTATTTTATACATTATAAGCACAACAAGTTCGAATAAGGATCATCGCAAAGGCTGCAGTTTAGCTGACGAGGTCTCTATGTTCCAAGCAGGTATGCCCTTACCTGAAGTGAACAAAAAGAGACACAAAATTATACTGTTTTCGAGTCAAGAGTTTGGTAAACATAGTGACAGTAGGACACTGAAAATTAGTCAAAGTTGATAATGGATATTAGCATAACCCAGTGACCGACTGGCAAACCTACAAATTGATTGGCTACACAGGAAACTACAATTTAAAACGAAACGTCCGCTCTTGAATCTCTTTACGGTGGCCAATTCACATTATCAACCCAGTTGATAAAACCAATTATATCACTATTTAAATAACCTAATTTCCAAGGTCCTCTCCTTTCCACCCCCTGGAGTGAGAGAGACCCTGGTTTGGACTGGTCATGTGGGTCCCAAATCTGGAATGCTGCAAACAAAAGACTAGTGGGATGGGCAAGTAAGTGTGAAATTTGTCTCCACTTAGCATACGGATGAGCAGAAAGTTTTGTAAGCCATTCGAGTCGAGTGCCTTCCCCAAAAGGGCTTTTCGTGGTTCACAAACAAATGTCCGAAAGGGTAAGTAGAACAAGAGAGTTCCCTCAGCTATTATTGAACAACGGAACATGCCATACATTTTCAAATAAATACATTAGTGTGGACAGCAGGGGTTTCAAAACAAGCCGGCAGGTGCCAGTTATAAGAGTTTTCATACCTCCATTAAATGCAGTTGAGAAAACACAATAACAAATGCCAGCTCAAGAGGGCCAAAGTAGTTCAACATTTGTACCCAAACCTGAAATTGATAGCAATAAATATGAGCAGTGCTCTCTACTAAGTTTTGATCTTCAGTAAACTAAGGGCTTAAAACAAGTTGTCAGGTGATCTGTGACAAGCATACTTTCCTGTCAGGCAAATAAACTTTCAAGTGCATTTGCCAAAATAATAGGCAAGGGCTTTGACGCAAGCCCATGCTGACTAAATTATACAGTCAAACTTATTAAAGTCAGCAAGCAACCATTTAGAATTGCTTGTCTGGTGACCTCAGTGACGACCAAGCTGGACTACATGCTTTATTTTTGGGCCCATTATGTGGGTTCCAGGAGCACGCTACTTACCCATAACTTGTCAAACAGGAGTGCAAGGGTTGTGAATTGCAGAAATGCATCAGCACTGGACACCTTCCAAAGCCACATGACAGCCCACGTGCTACGGTAACTCAGGACTTCAGCCTGTAACTCCTGTTTACATAAAACGAAGGGACAACACTGATCAGAGGTTCTTCTTGGAATTATTTTTATTGGCCATTTTGGAGTTGCAACGTTGCGAGTTTCAAATTTTAAAGGGGAAGTATCACAGAGTTAATCAAAATTTTGGAAAGAATTAGCTAAATTTAAATTTCTATCGCCTCAGTCAATACTCGAATCGTTTCTAAATCACTAATTTTTATAACATCAAGTGAATTTAGAACAGAAAGACGAGGCAAAATATATTAATACCAATTTCACATGAGATGCAATGGGAAAACTTGCTCAATCTCAATCTTGGCCATCAGCCCGTGAAAACATCTGTAAAGAGTTTCTAAACATTACCATAGTTTTTCAATCATTATCATGCAGCGCTTTCAATAAGCACCGACGGCCGACGAAAAATGTTGGATACTTCGCTGTACTTTGCTTAGAAATATCGGCTACTTTTTTCCTTCATTTGAAAAAAATTAAGGAAGGATTAAAACTAACAGTCAGTTACTCTACTCAGACTGACTGCCTACTTCAAAATTTATTGAAACCCCTGATCATGCAGCTTCTATTAACTGAAAAGAATCCCTTGGATTTCCGATGGTTACTAAAAACAGCGCGAGATTGCCCCTTTAAGCAATCAATAAATAGACACCACGAAATTAAAGATCATGTTGAAATTGGTCACTTGACCAAGTTTGATGCTTTTAGGTTGAACCTAAAGCTGGACTTGCAAACATGATCCAAAATATATACATATCTGACAACTTTTAACTACACTATAGAGGGTCCCCTATACCTCTTCTGAAAACAGTTTCACACAAGAATAATTGGCCTTTTCACGCATCACGAAAAATTTGAGAAACAGTTAGCGGGAAAAGGCAAGCAATCACGTTTCACGTAAAAATGCAATGTGCCACATTGAAATACAAATTCTTTTTACAGTTCGCAAAACATACAAATACAACCATTACAAAAATGTATTTAAACTTTTTACCTCACATTACTGAATGTGCCATCTTTTGGTAATTTCAGTCTCTCGTTGTCGTAAAAAAGCAACCAAACGACATACTGTATTAACTCTTTGTTGACATATTTCCGTAATTACATCAAATCGATGGTTGAGCAGACATCAGTTAAACCTGGATAGGCCTGAATGGAGTACTAGTGTGGATACTGACAGATTAACAACATCTAAAGAACATTGGGCCACACGGGCCTCATGACAGACTAGATTCTAGGCCCTCCTGGTTCACTGTCACTGTGATTAGTTCTCAGTCCTAAATCTGGAATGGACAGGCTGTGCGCTTTTTAAATCTGGTCAGGTATAGTTTACCAGCTTTAATGGCGCTAAAATATCCAAAAAAGTGAAAAATTATTCCCACAAAAGTCGCTGTTTCACAAATCATGCGAAAGTAAATGCATATTTTACGGATCACGAAAAAATAGAAAACCAGTTTCCCAAGGATGGAAAAATATAGATTCACGAATCACGGAAAAATAAATCCTCATTCACGCTTCACGCAAAACAAGCATGCCCATTCACGTCACGAAAAAAGTATAGGGGACCTCACCATAGGACAAGTCAGACACAATTAGTGCATCAGGTTCTGCTAGACTTTCAAAATCACCAAGAGCTGGTTTCTTCTCTTATCCTTGACAGTTTTGTTGCCACCCTGATGGTGGACAATGACAGTGAACAAAGAAAATAATTGCCTGTTTTGTGCATCCTGCATTTGCACATGTTCTAGACATATCAAATGTCACAGGCAAATAGCACAGAACTGTGGGCCTACGTTATACAGCTGGGTTACAAGCACGTCACAGATACATTAGCACCTGAGGCAAACAAATACGTATTCTGTTATAAATGTGGCCACTATTCAAAGAATTAACATTGGCCCTTGATATGAATTTAATTCCGAGAATAGCACTCACAGTTAAATGCTTTCAGAATATTTGCTGATCAATAAATATAAAAATTTAAGACAAATCTACCTTATTTTTCAAAGACCTTAAATGTTCTACATTATATCAGTCTAAGATTAAAAAGAAATTTATTTCCACAAAATCAATAAGGACTTACCCTGGGTATATCTGGGTTAGGTTTCTCCAGTAACTCGACATACGAGTGTAAGTAATGATCCCAAAATCCACTCCTTGCAATAATCTGTACCACAACAAGCAGCATTTTAATATTTACTGAGCGCCGACTAACATGGACATAACGCTCTTCATCTTCCTTATGAAAACACACCGCCTTTCTTCCTCCGGATTCTAGTTCATCATGAGGTTTTGTCCTAACTCGCTTCCACGGTGGATATCTATTTAAAAATACTGCACACGCCCCTCCAACTAAAATACCGCCACACATATCGGCAAAAGCATCCACAAGGTAACCCATTGAGCCCCAAACGGACATAAAATTGCTTTTCATGTTTTGTTGAGCACGAAATACAACACCGTCTAAAATATCAAGCTGGCAGCGAAGTTCGTACAGCAGAACTCCTAGCCTTCGTATGCCAAGGGAGCCCGAAATAAAGCACTTCGCAGCCAGGACGGCAAGAAAGAGATGAATTCCACTTATAAGATTGGGAGTAACGCCAGGAACGTTATGTAAGCCGGTGTTCTCGTTAAAAAATTGCATCCACGGAAGATTAACGTAATGGTCCGTGTGGTCCTGCATTCGAAGTTTTATGGTTTTGACCGGGAACATCATGTTTTCCGCCATCGACGCATTGTAGAATGAGCCATGCTCTGCAAGTTCATCGAAAAAGCTAAGATCCATCCATACAAAAAACGTCACCAGCGCGAAAACAAAGTAAAAACCACAGCTTTCTTCACAACCGGCCATGATGTCGTGTTGAGAGTCGTTCCCAACGTGAACAGCTATAAAGTCTGCCTTGGTTGGTGAACTCGGCCTGTGGTGCCGTAATGCCGTTGTGAGAAAACGCAAAACTTTCTCAGTCGATAATTATGCAAGTTAATAACGTCGACTTTCAAGTTATTTTTTACAAGAAGACGATCAAACCTCCATTTCTTTTCTGAATTTTTTTGGTTTGGAAACCACGTGATCAGTTTTCTTCCATATTAGGAGGTCACGAGTGAAACCAATCGACAGAGCGCTTTGATTTTCAGAGAATTTCTGTTTTGGCCTGTCTCTCGTTTAAAATGTTTTAAAAGACCTTTTTCGCACAGCAGTGAAGAGAAGAGTTCTCTGTGAAGACAGTTATTACAAAAGGCTAGAAATTCCAACGCAGTGATGACCACGAATGACCTGTCTCAATGCCTCAAATCATGCCACATCCCATATATGGACTTCCGGTCCAAGGACCAACATCGTGCTTATCAAGCGAATAAAACGTGAGCCGAAAATTATAAAGAAGTTAATACGGACAGATGAAATAACACAAAATGGATCGAAGATCCTGGATTGAAAGTGCTTGCATGCTCGCTTAGCAATTGCTTGTTTCTATTTATAGCGTTGACGCATCGCTCTCAAAGAAAAGCGCAGTCAAATCATCAAAATTACCAAATGCGAGAATATCATTCGATATCACACCACTGTAGAATGTATATCCGCCTCTCTGCACACGGAAAACCCACTTTCAGGTATCCGAAAATGAAAGCCCGGGGCAGGGGTACTCGCAGTATTCATGACGAGGGGGGGAGGGGGGAGGCGGCCAATAACAAGCGCGGGGAATGATATGGGCCTCTACACTCAAAAATGGGACTCATTCACACCTCGCAAATTAGATAAAAAATTAATTTGATCCGCACTCTCACCTATCGCTGCTTCAAAATTTGTTCTTCCACCTCATTTTTGCAATCTGCTGTTGAAGCAGAATAAGTGCTACGAAGGCAGGAGTACGTCTGTGTAGGCCTGTCACATTTTCACGATTGGTCATTTCCCGTCGTTGTTCCACTTGAAGTACTTGGGATCGGGTTATTATCATTGTCTGCACTATCACCTGTTGCTTTTGGAAAGGGCATGTTGAATATGAATATTTATCAGCTTTACAAGCGCTCTGCCATTCGACTCAATATTGAAATTTCCTTTGAGTCTTGACGGCATGCGGACGTCACTGAAAACACATTTCCATTTCGCACCTTTATTGCGTGATAGTTGACGAGGGCACAGAGAATAGCAGTCGATAGCGAATAATCTAATAACTTCACCAGTAATCTAAATCTTCTTCACAGACATTTCGAAAACGCGAAGAAGCGGCCGCCATTTTGTTAACAACCGCACTCACTAAAAATAACTTTAGTGGACTTGACATATCCCGGCCAACACTCTCAGATTCCCTCTTTGTCCCATCATTTTCTCTTGCTGCTGTGAATCATCTTCTGTTCTCAGTCTAGGTTTCAGACTCCCATTTCAAGTAAATAGTTATTAAAATATTTTAACTGTTACTTTTGAAAATGTCTGTATGTCTAGCATACGAAACGTCAAGTCGAATAAATATGCGTTATTTTTGGAATGCTTATCACGCGGTTTGTTTACTATTATATTAAAATTAGTCAAGACAGAAAATGATCCCGGGCAAATGATCTTTCCTCCTTCCCATCATCCATCGCGGCTTGCTATTTTCTCATAGGAGACGACTGGGGACGAGTCAGGGGAAGAAAGCGACATGTGACACGGCACTGAAAACTGGCGACATGGAGATTTCTAAACCGCGACACGTGACATGACTTCGCTGCTAGAATGCGACAGCGACACATTAAACAGTCAAAAACGGCGGTGACATTAATACGTACATTGCAAATTTGTGCATTTTACCAAACAGTAAATATGTGATAAATGTCTAGAGGGGGTAAGTTTCTAAAGAAACTGTGGTGCTGCGTCGGTGGGAAGTATAACCCAGTTGATAAAACCAAATTATAATGTGATAAATGTCGCATGAAAGTGACTCAGAATACAGGAAATTGCATTTCTGAGGGCTCAGATTTTCAAAATTTTCCCGCGGGAGGCTATCGCCAAGCCCCCTAGTAGCATACTGCCTTCACCGCTCACAAATATTTGCCTACTGTACTGAATTAAACACCATGAAAGTCCGGTTATAGCCTGCGTTTTGTCTGCGGCGCAGGCTAGTGCGGTTATTGCCCTGAAGCAAAACAGTTTTTCGTCCAAAAAGCGACGGGTACAGATACGTACCCGTTACCTTCGAACCATGGGAAGTGCTTGAACAATTTTTTTTCACTCGTTGCAATGCATCAAAAACGCACTCGTTTGCTGCGCTCACTCGTTCGTTTTTTTTTATGCATAGCAACTCGTGAATAAAAGTTGTTCGCATGCTAGTCCGATTATTGCCCTGAAGCAAAACAGTTTTTCGTCCAAAAAGCGACGGGTACAGATACGTACCCGTTACCTTCGAACCATGGGATTTTATGCATAGCAACTCGTGAATAAAAGTTGTTCATGCGCACTTTCCATGGAATAATCTCTATCAGTCAAGCGCCAAATGCAAGAACTGATGGGCTTTCCAAGGTCGCGGGAAGAATTTTACTGATCTTTACACGGGATCGCATTTTCTTCGTCATTAAATTTGACCCAGACAAAGATAAGTTTTTCCCTAAACTCTCGCGTAATGCTCCCGCGCGAGGAGCCAAACGATCGCAACATTTGAACGCAACAAATCGCAACATTGTTGGATCATTTTGCGATTGACCTGGCCAAACGCACGCAAGATCACGTTAACATGTTGTGAATGTTTTCTGGCGTGCGCAGACGTAAATGCCGTGGTCAACTATTAAAACGTTAAAGCCGTGAAATTTTGACTTTTTCACTAGCGTTGCTTCTAGAGGATGAAAAAAGAGGCGTGAAAAGAGGTAAAAGAGAAGGCAAGAGAATTGTCGAGAGCGCTGGGTATTAATTTCGCTGCCCATTTCCAGGTGAAATAAAAAGTCGCTTATGCGTTCGGCCAATATGCTGTTCCCCTTATGCAGGTTGTCAGTGAGTTTTCGTCCAAATAGAAGGCGAAGGAACAGGTTTGATGGTAAGTAATACACACTCCCATGCATAAACGCCTTTCCCAAAAGTACTCGGGGATCAGTTCGGGGTCAGCGTGAAAAAATTGGGGATCATTTCGGGGTCGGGATCATTTCATGGCCAAATTGGGGATCGATCATTTCGGTGTTGGGGATCAGTTCGGGGTCGGGATCATTTCGGGGGCTGTACAGAGCGCGCGTCGATTTGGGCGGCGAAGACGAGTGGGGACGAGGACTCGCGCTGCTTCGCCCGCGAATGCTGGGTAGCTCGCACCCGCAAATCCCGCCGGCTACGCAGGCTATCATATACTCCTAAAAGATACCAAAATACCAATAATATATTTTTTATTTCTATGTTTCTTGGCGTGCAATCCTACATGAGACTTTTGCCTTGAAAACCCACATTTTTTTTATTCTGTTTCCCGACTTTCATTTCCCTGACGAGAGGCTAGAAAAGGGAGGGAGAAAAAACTGCCGCTCAGATGAAATGACTCACTTAGGCCAGATGAAATGACTAACTTAAATCTGAAAGTCAACAATTTCCTAACTGGTTTTCTGAAAAATTATTGTTTTCATTTTCTTTCCAGCCGAAACTACCAGGACTTCGAGTTTTGCTTACTGCAGCACCTGACTACTCTCCATTGTTCTTCCCCTTTTATGATTGGCTGAAGGATGGGGGACCCCGAAGTCTTTAACAGAGCTTGTGTGTATGAGTAAAAAGTGCAGTGAAATCGTGTAAGGTTTTCGCATAATAAAATCACGCTTTTTTGCGCTCGACCAAATGGTAATGTACGTTTTCATCCTGCCTACGCACCATGGATTAGGCGGTACATGTAGCGTGTGGTTCAGTTTACTCAGCATAAACTGTGTTTATTGATCATCGGTTCAGATTAAACTACCTGATGAAATATTCTTATAATTATAGATTTGTAGGGCATGTAATTTATCTGGAAACACTGACAGTAAAAAAAAACACAAGTTAATCTGATTAGATCAGAAAACCTGTGTCTTTACGAACACGTAGACTGATGTAAATTTCCTGGATCTAAATGGTATGTTTATTCAGTTGGGGCTCAGGTTAAACTCATTCGATCAAAGCCGCTGTTTTGCACGCAATGCTTTAAGCTAACTGATGAGATAAGATTAACCAAACATTTTCAATTTAATATAATTTAAGTTATCTGTGTACAATATATTTGCCTTCAATAATTCTTGTCTTTTGAAATTTATGTAACATTAATTTTGTTTCTTAATCCCCATTGTCATAAATTCAAATTTAGTGTTTCTACAAGCAAACATTTAAATGTACTGCAAATTAAATGGAAATGGATTTTTGTTTAGTTTATCTGAGCTTTCATAGCAAGGTGTAAACCGCACTTCCGTTCTTTACAAGTACAAGAGGAATGAAATTTTTGGTCGACTGCTGAAATAAGAAAAATAATATTTGCTGCCTCGTCGAAAATGTATTTCATTATAACTCTAAACCCAGATATTAGTTTTATTTAGCCACCAGCTAGGTCAATACTAATAAAGAACACTTTTCAGACCATGTCAAACACGATGAGACAAACTTCAATAGACAAGGATAAAAAAATCATAATTATAATGATAATGGAAAAGTGTATAATAACGATAAAAATATTGGACAGCAAGTCTGCAATTAGCATATTGTTGTAGAGAGATAGTTAAAAAAATTTGCGGATTGACTCATTGCGCTGTGTGTTTTTGATTGTAGATTTCGTGTATATTTCAGGTTATTTGTGCCGTTTAGCCAATCAGCGCGCTTCTGACATGTCGCCGCTGTGCATGATTTCGATGTCAATTTCTTTCATCCGGGACCCTTCAGTCTGGCGGAGCAAAAGTTTGTGGAATTTCGTTCAAACTCTTGACGAATGTAATGGATCAAATGTATTTTCTTATCTGATGTTTTCTTTGCGTGGTGGCTTGTTTTCGGATGAGAAGCTTTTCTGACGAAGGTGTGCATTCGTCGTTCAAGTTTACAAAACCCCTGGCGATGGTTATGTAGCAGCGGTTTGTTGATAATTTCGTGGCAATTAGCAGATTTAAGCTTACGTTCCGTCATGCATACAGTAGATGGCTAGCAGTGTTGCCAAGCTCAAACCACTGTCATCAGTGATCGCTGAGCCCGATGAAGTCCTTGTACAAAACATGGAAGAGAATGAAGTGCTAGCTGGACTAGCCAGAAAGAGTGATTCGGCGAGGAAAGCAGACATTTTGGACGAGCTCCGAGCAAATGCACGACGAAATGGTGGTCGCTTACAATTTGACGACCGACTTGCTCTCTTTCATGTTCTGCAAGAAGTGCTGGCCGACGCAGACTCAAACACAAGACTTCGTTGCACCGAGTTCCTGTGTGAAATCATCCCTGAGTTTGGAGAAGATTTGGATAGCTGTATGACATTTGTCCTTCCTCAACTCGTGTCAAACATCGGAGACAACCAGGTGTCGGTGAAGAAATCTGCGATTCAGACTCTGCATGTATACATGAAACATTCTTCGCAAGTTAGCGCTGTTTTGAACGCTATCATCGATCATGGTCTTGAAAGTGAGAACAGGAGGACAAGAACGGAAAGTTTAGTTGCTTTACCGATTCTCATAATGCCAAATCTGGCCCACGAAGACCTGTTTACGTTGACTAAAGCGCTCGTTGGTAGATTGGAAACTTCGTCGAGACCTGAAACTTCACCTGCTGTCATCTCCCTTGAAAGGATAAAAAATGTCGTGGGATCCCAAATTTTCGATAGCTACCTTAATCGTTTGTCCCCTGACCAGCAAAATGTATGTGTATTGGCGCTTCAAAATCGTAGCGCCGATCCCATGAAGGATTTAGAACTTCTCGGAGGTCGCAAAGCTAAGAGTGCCGGCCACTTGAACTCAAACGGGATCGTCGCGGACATCGATCGAGCAGAGAGGGGAAGCGTGTTGGACAGAGGACATACTATAGCGATAAGTAATACAACTGATGATTTTCTTGATGCGAACTGCGGACCGCTAGAGTTTGGGTTTGTGCCTATGTCTGCGATGTCAAAACTGCGAGATCAGAACAATTGGAGGATAAGAGCACAAGGAATCGATGAGTTGAAAACTCTTATGGGACAGTTAACGGATACAGAACCTGTTCACCCTAAGCTAGGATCACTGTTTGAATTACTGCTTGGGTTCCTGGATGATGTGAACTTCAAAATTGGTATCACAAGCCTTCAAATTATTGGAATATTGGTGGCTAAGTTGGGGGTGGGTGTTCGTCCTTTCCTCAAGCCTCTTTTGTTAGCACTTTCAAACAAATTAGGAGACAATAAAATTGTGATTAGGCAAGAAAACATGAAAGTGCTAATGCAGCTTATGCAAATACTCTCTCCTAAGGCAGTGTTATCTGTGCTAACTTCAAACTTACAACATCGAAACTCCAGAGTGCGTGAAGAAACTGTCAATGTTTTCATTGCGGCACTGCTAACATTCCCAAGCTCAGATTTCAATTTACCAGACCTGACAAATGCAATTGCTCCAGCTTTGGTAGACAGTAAGAGAAGGGTGCGACAAGCAGCATTGGAAGCCTTTGCAGTGATAGCACAAGCAATGGGACCTGGACGCATTCAACCTGTAGTGTCAGCTGTTGATGCCATCGAGCTTACTATGGGTGGTGATGGTGTTATGGCAGCCATTACAGCCAGGCTAGCACGGAGACAGCTTCCTCGCTTGAACAGAGATGGGTTGGTGGAGTACGCTGTCCCAATGCCATCTTCTGGAACAATAAGGGGTCAGAACAACACGCCACGTGGTGCTGATATTGACTGGATTTTGGCAGGAACTGCTGGGACTGGTTCTGCCGATCCCACAGGTTCTGCTCGCTCAACACCGGGACTTAATGACTCATTGAACATGTCAGGACCTAGTCCTCGGAGGTTCTTTAGTGCAGGAAAGAATAGACTACCGTGGGAGGGGGAGCAGGGTCGGGATGGTAACCAGGTAAGATTTGTTAATTATTGTGCCGTACATGTATTTTCTCGATCTAATGCCTCCAGGGAGTATATTACAAACATGGTCTGGTAGACCCAGCATAATGATGTCTTATTTGCTTCACAAATAACAGCATCTCGTGTTCCATCATTTTGAGACATCTCAGCATAATGGAAAATAAGATGCTGTTAGCTAGGAATTGAGTCCATGTTCATTTATACAGGTTTCTGTAAATTCCAAATAGAAGGTTATGGAAGTCGCAAATTAAATAAATCAGGTTATTATGGCCTGATTACGTGGTGAATTTCAGCCCAGGTGGAAATTTCAAATTTTGGCCCAGGCTGAAAACCCTTGTCATGCAATCACAAATGCCTTGTTCAAGATGACTTATTCTCAAAGCTGACCAGGAATCTCAGTGCTTCTAACCTGGGTGAAATTCGCCATGTAATCAGCTCCTTTGACTTGTATAAATGAGTGTGTATTATTTTTGATGAGGCGGAATCAACTATCACATCATAGAAATCGAGAGCGAATAATCTAATTGTTTTAGTAAAAATCATAATAAACAAATCGTGTGTCAGTGAAAAAGTTCTATATCTTCCTTCGAAACTTCGCTAAAGTGCAAAAACGTCGCCATTTTGAAGACGACATTCAACCATTGCACTCTAATGGCTGATAGTATGCAGTAGCTCAGCCAATCAGATTGTGGCATCATCCCTTGAACCTTGATGTAAGCACTCTTCTGAAAAGCAGAACAAGCACCCTATGGGTTCTGCTGAAATGAGAATTTTGCACAAAATTGTAATTACATATATACTATTAGCCTTCTTGGTAAGAGGTTTTGAGAATGATGGAGAAGTACTTAACTATAATGATGGTTGCAAATTTAGGAATAATCATGTGATTTTGGGTTATCAGCAATCTGCTTTAAACTATACAATCATGTTATGTAAGATATTTAACAGAACTGTTAGAGATAGTGTCATGGCAGGTGAATCCCTCTCAGTGTTTAATTTGTATTTTTTCCCTTAAATTCAGTAATTTACTTTTTGAGTTGCAAATTAAAATACAGTACAATGTATATACATGTATATATTCTCTAACAAAATGTACAAAAAATATTTTGGAAGGGAAGTCTTGTTGTAACCCCCAGCCAAGTGCTCTATCATGAATTATTCAGAAAAAATACCACATTCAACAGATAATCTTAAAATCAGCAAAGCATACATTGTACAAACCCAGTTAGTTGGTTGTCAGGGTATGCTTAATTAGAGAATTTATTGCCAAAACACTATTAGTATTATGTTGCGGGTCATTTATTTGCCATAGATGCCAATAGTATTTAACATTTTAAGGTATATACTTTGTTTCTTTTATTCTCCGTAAGGACTTTTAAAAATGCCTACTGAGAGATGAAAGTTATTATATTGTTTAGAGTTGTAACTATAAATACAATTGTTGTTGTTATATTTATTGCAAAGATTAAAGACATAAGCTGAATGGTTCATTTCCTTGTTTAAGACCCTAGTATGCTAATTTTGGCTTAATTCATATTGAAAATAATTATTTGCAAAGAAATAAATCGTGCCCAAAATATTAGGTGTGATGGCAAAATCTTGATTTGAATCAATATGGAATATATAAGTGGAGTCTGTTTTGATATCCAGTGGCAATAGTGCTTTGTATAATAATCTTGTTACATGCATGTTAATATTCCTTTTTGAAACTGACACCTTTAATTGCATTTTTTGGCTGATGTTTTTGATGTTTTCTAATTATTATAATTATATCCCTCAAATCATTTTGCTTTTTCTTAGATAAACTGGAGCATAAGAGCCCTTTGGTTTGTTTACATGTTTATTATAATTTACAATAACTTTTAAATTTTATATGTAAATTTTCTTGTTTTCCTAGAATGATTGTACTTACACGTATTCTCACAACCTGTCCATTGAATTTTTGTAACAAAGTACATGTAACAAGAATTGATGAAGGTGATCACTTCCAGAATTTACTAATCTTCATCTCTTTCTGTTCTCACAGCCTACTTCAGACAACGTTGAATCAATGCGCCCAGCAATGAAACTGAACTCATGGGCTCCCGCTGAGATAGTGAATGACCGTGCTGCGAAATCTACACCTCAGTCACGAACGACGTCACTCTCAACTCCAACAAAGTCAAAGTTAACCACCTCTTCCTATGCTGAAAAGTACCATGCCATGAGCATGCAAAGGGCAAACCAAGTATCTGATCGTGAAGCCTCTAAAGGCACAGAGAACACTTCTGCAAGCTCCTATGCTGAAATGCACAGGGCAAAGGTGAAGAAAGAAAAATCCAAGCTTGGTAACCCTATGGCAGGTCTGAACCAAACAGCTCCTGGTGCTGGGGGCTCTGTGAACAGTTATGCTCTTCTATACAAGCGTGGAACTATCTCAACTAAAGCAAAAGCGAGTAGCAGTGCTGAACCAGCCATTGGTGAACACTCACCCAAGGAAATTGTTTCAAGAGGTGCGCAATCTGTCACTCCCTCCCCTTTTCCAGTGCAGAGCTCATTTTCACCAGGTGAAGAAGAAGCGTTTCCTACATCACAGAGAAAGGCTTTTCCAATGTCGCTGTCCAGTTCTTGGCCTGACTGGACGGAAATGAGAAGTGAAATGAAGCCCTTTGGCAGACTTTCTCCTGTTTCTCATAGTAGGTGTTTCAATTTTATTTCAAAATAGTATCTTCAAAGTTTATTTCACCAACAGACTAGGACTAGGACTGGGAAAAGCAAGCAGCACTTTATGCAATAGATTGGTTTAAGTTTGCAGTATAATTTGCCATTTTACACGCAGACGTACAGGGTGGGGTGGATGCTACCCCCTTCCCCCATCCCCATCCCCTTTAAGTAGCTGTTCATCCATCTTTGCAGAAATTTTGATGTGTCAGTAACATACTAATTGGGGACACTGTAAAGCACAAATGAAATCAAATCAAGTCAGATGTAAATGTTGGTTTTTGTGGAGAGGGGAAAACCGGAGGACGTGGAGAAAAACCTCTTGGAGTAGAATAGAGAACCAACAAACTCAACCCACATGTGATGCCGTGGCAGGGAATGCCATGGAAACCACATCACATGCACGACAGGCCCAATATCAACTTTTTTGACATAATTCTTTATTTTTCCAGTTTTCCTCAGCCAAATAGCCAATCAAAGATGGCCAACAAAAAATAATCATGTCATCTTATAGAGCATGCTCAGGGCTTACTGGTAAAAGCCAATTTGTCTTGCTGTTACTTACCAGAGCAAAAAGCCTCTTTTACATGTACAGCTGTTGGGGTAGACACTCTGCAGTGGTAGTAGTTAACAGTGTAAAGAGATCCTGAAGAAATAACTGTTCGTGTTATAAAATGTACAGAACATGTTTTAAGTGGAAGTCTATGTGAAAATTTTTGTTGAAAACTGGAAAATGTGGCTGCCTTGTTTCCTTTGCTGGGTACTGTAAGTGCACATAGTTGTTGAAAAATAATTCCCTTATCTCCCTCAGCTCTTCCGTTAGAAATGGATACTTCTGCTGAACAAGTTGACAGTGAACCAAAGAAAAGTGGTATGTTTGTTTCATTGTATGTCAAATTGATTGGGTTTCCTGCTACCAGACGTTCATGTACATGTAGATATATTATACAGCTTTTATAGTACATGTCATGAACACTGGGAATTGGTTATATTTACTTTACAGGAAGAAAGTTTAATTCAAAACGAGAGAGAAAATGATGATTTATTCTTTGGCAAGCTCCAGACACAAAGAAAAATCTGCCATGTTTCAGTGTGCATGCGCGCTCATCATTCATGGAAGTATGCACAGTAAAGCGTGGTTTACACTAGCAGCATAACGACATGGACATAATGACATAAAGAAAAGAGCAGTCTTTTTCTTATGTCGTTATGCTCATGTACAATGTAGCTTGTCATAATATTCCTATTACTGTATGTCAAATGTTATGTATGTTGTGTTATTTACACTGGTAACGTAAAACATCAATGTGAGGTCTTTCATCAATCATGTGACCTTGCTGTTATATCATTACCCTGTATGTTGCTAGTGTGAACCAGGCCTAAGGGTGTGCAATGCAAAACCTTAACAGGAAAAAAGCAGACAAACATGAAAAAATGGTACATTGTGTATTTCGGTTCTGAACACGCCTCTTGTTTTCTGACAGATGCCCCTCAGACACCCATCCACATGAAACCCCAGCTTGCCCGATCAGCCTCCAAGACTCGAGGATTGAGGGCTCCTGAACTGGGAGAATCCAGAAAAGGTGAAATCCAATCAGGTGTGATGGATTTTTTGGATATGACGCCCACACGGCCCACTCAGTTGGCACCTGTTAAGGTAAGACCTGGTGTTCTTTATTCATTTATCTTAGCTAATATGCTATTTATCTAGTATACTATACAAATACTGCGTCAGCTAGAAGGGGGTTTTGTAAATCATCATGCTTTTTCTTGTCAGCCTGGAAATATTCCTCAGCAAGACTCACTTAGTCAAGTTCACAAGCAAGCAGATTTAAAACGGGCCCTGAAAATGTACTCTGTGATCAGTGATGGTGAAGATGGAAGAAGTCGTACTCCATCACCATCGGAGAATAACAACGATCCTCCTTATGTACCACTGTTTGAAAATACTGCAAGGTGTGTAATTTTATTTTACTTGAAAATGAATATCATGTACAATGATTAATTATTAATGCAAAAACACATTGAAGAGGCCATGGTTTGGTAGGGGGAGACATGTCACCATGGCATGAACCTTTTCAGTTTGTGATTAAGCCGAGGGCTGGTCTGGGACAAGTACAAGCTTTTCATTTTTTTCTTGTCTAGTGGGTAAGGTCCAGGCAAGTCCTCTGCTCACTAAATCCTTAAGTATATAAACCAATACGAGCGTGCAACTCCCCTTGACATGCAGCTGTTCTCCTTTATTGCAAAGGTCAGTCTCAAAACACAGTACAAGTAACAACAAAGAAGTATTATCTAATCAGTGTTAACCCATGTGACAATTCCTTCAGTCTGTTTACCAAGTGTAAGTGTAATGACAAAGCAGAGAGAACATGATGTTGATTTAGTAATTGTTTGGCTCTTCAGGTTGTCAAAACTTCCTACCAAGCCAGAATCTCCATTTGACAGCAAGCCACGCATTGCAAGAACACCAATCCATTCAAGAAGACTGTCAGCAGAAACTCCACTACCACTTCAAAGTCCAACACCTTTACCTAACAAATCCTCGGACTTAGAAAGTCAGGGTCTTGGTGTAACAGGCTATGGTCTCTTGGCGACGAAAGAAGGCAGATCAACTTATAATTCTCTGCTAGAAAATGGCGTGCATCATCGTGATGATAACCAAAGCAAAACCTCCGGAGTAGGTAGCAGTATTTCAGGTAATGAAGACATACTAGGAATGGTTATTGGGCAAGGGCTGTTAAGATCAGATAAGCAGCACAGCACAGAGGATGAGGGAAAGAGTCATCTACAGTATGAAACAGAGGAGTCGGATGAAGGGATGGAGGATGATGATGGAGAGGATATTGAGGATGATGAGGAAGAAGAAGAAGAGGAGGAGGAGGATGAAGAAGGGTTAGGTGGTGATGAAGAAGAGATGGGAGGGGAGGAAGAAGCAGAAGAAGAAAGCGAAACCGAAAGTGAAGAGGAAGAATATCCAACTCCGTCAGATTCGCAAGATGCTGATGTCTCAGGTGAAACGACAACAACATTAACAACCACGGAGACATCAACGTTCAAGAGTGAAGAGAGCTCTGACAGCCTGGAAGACAGCGACGAGGACAGTGACTCAGGAATGAGAGAAAATTCAGAGAATCTACGGGATATGACACCAAAAACCATGAGAAAAAGCCTGTCAAAATCAACACGGGAGACGATGGAAAGAAGGCGGCAAGAAGAAGAGAAAAGGCTTTATAGAGAACAAGAAAGGTTGGAGGATTTTGGAAGGGAACGCATGAAACAAGCACAGATTCAGCATGAGGAGGAAGAGAAGTTGAGGCAAAAAATCAAGAAAGAGCAGTTAGAACTTGGTAAGATGCTTGACAGGAAGGAGAAGGAGCGTGAATTGGAAAGACAGAAGCAACAGCAGCTGCAGGAGGAACTGCAGAAACAGGAAAAGGCACTGAGAGATCGGCTGCTTAAACAGCAGGAGGAGCTAGAAGAGATTGAGCAGGAGAAACAACGTGAAAAGATGAGGCAGAAAGAGAGGATGAAGGAGCGAATGAGACAGAGACAGAAGCAAAAGGAAGCTGAGCTGCTGAGAGCTGAAGCAGAACGCAAAGAGAAAGAACAGGAACAAGAACAAGAGGAGGCATTAAGGAGGAAGCTTGCCGAGAAGGAAGCTGAGCTGAAGAGGAAACAGCTGCAGAGAGCAAAGGAAAATTCTGCTGCTTCTGAAAACAGTGGTTAGTCAAAAAACACTCAATTTTATTAGTAAGGATGAATAGATTGTCTTAATTGACTAATGTTTATCCCTAATCTTTCCAGATCTATCTGTAACAGGGTCCAGTTCTCCCCTAAAGTCAAACAGAAAACCGCCAATTGGAGGAACACCTAAGAAAAAGACGCCCGTCTCCTCGTAAGTTCAAAAAAATTGTGTGCATTTTAACTCTTTTAATTCTTTAACCCAGGCCATGTGATAGCCTTTGTGTGTTCTATATACATTTAGTAGAAAATCAGCTATGTTCTATTGGAAATCCTTTAATCTGATTGGTTCTCCAACTGTTTTCTATTCACCGATAGAAAACGATTGCATGCGCGTTGCTCTTTGAAGGCAAAATTTTTCTTGATATTTGGCTTAAAAGTCATAAAATCGTAGCTTTTCGAATGCAATCCTTCAGTTTCTACCTCGTTGACTATTCGCTCATAGAAAACTTGGACTCATAGTCTAATTGTCAAGTAGTTGCCACAAGTCAACGTCATGAGTTTCACAGAAGAATAACTAAGCAAGCGAAGTGAGCTTTTTCTGGCTGTGAAGCGGACTTCACTGAAAGTCTATGTGTTCCATGGCATTGTTAACGATTTGAACACTATCCACCCCCACCCAGTGGGGTGGGGGTGGGGATCCACCGCCCCTTGAAATTTTTAATGACCTTTGAGGTTGATATGTATATTTTCTGGACCTTCACATTGCAAATTGTCCTGGCAACCTGACAAAAACTGCTTGGAGTTGTGGTGTGGGTGGAGGGGGGGGGGGGGGGGGGGTGAATGGTGTATGGACCAGCATCCCATTGCTTGTCATGCCATGCACCAATCAGTGAGCTATCTAGGACTCGAAAAGACTTGAACGTTTTCTTTTTGCAGGGCTCAATCTGAGAGAGATTCAAGCTATGCTGTTACAGATGACCCGGCGGAGATCAGACGGCATTATGCTGCATCTGCAGCCAGCACAGCATCGCAGTGCTGGGAAGTTAGTTTGGAAGATCTCCAACCCTTCAATAATCCGGACAATGCTCTGCGAGAGTCGCTTAAGTATCTGGCGAACACAGAAGACTGGTAAGTAAAAAAGAGAATTTCTAGAGCCACTCTGCTACTTAAACAATAGAGTGTTTCTGTCGACGAACTATCGGTCTGATAGTTGCCTCACGTAAATTTGATTTTCTTGAAACAAATATTAGCCAGAGAAGTGAAGCTTTGAGGGCTAATATGCTAGTTTTAAGAACATGAAGGGGCAACTATCAGACCGATAGTTCTGGGTCAAAAACACTCAACTCTCTTTGTTGTTCACCACTAAATTGTATTCCACGTACACATTCAAACGTGAGCATCTTGAATCATTTTAGACTGAAAGAATTGAAAGGCAAAATTTTATGACTGCAAAACCAGCCAAGAAACCTACGAAATATAGAAACCCACTAAATTTAAAATTTGTTTGTCTATAGGACCACCTGTTTACAAAAAAAAAAATTCACGGACGAGTACTATCCATCGAGGGATTTTCCTTGGAAGGGCTCTGTGGGCTGATAGTGCCTCACCATGGATGAACATGTCATGTGATCAATTTAAACTAATGAGAATCAGAAAAAAATTAGTACTTAGTGAACTATAAAATAATGCACATGTTCAGGTGTGGTTTTAACCAACAGAATTGCAAGCATTGGTTGCTGGACCAAGAAAAGTTGACTGCTTTTCTCCTTAAATTGAAATATTAAAAAAATTATTTCACAAAGTTGGTTTCTCTACTCAAACCAGCTGCCTGTTTCAAATTTTATTGAAACCACCGGGCTTGTCATTCTCATCAAACTCGCAGACTAGCCTGTGATGTGTCAAGAAATTTAGATATTTAATTCTGTAGCATGTGAAATAGGTATATACATATTGGTTTGACTGCATAACCTAGCTGAGTATGAGTGTTTTACATCTGGGATTTAAGGAAGGGGTTTCAAAACAAGGCGGCGACTGCCGGAGTTCCACCGGCTACTTGACTATTATGCCACCGGCTACTCTGGTCATAGCAATCAGCTTGTGACCAAAAAGCTCAACAACACCTACTTCAAAACATTTTGAAACCCCTGTTAATAAGTCTGCACCAGAATCCTATAAACACAGAGTGATATCAGTCGTTTCTTTTACACACAATCAGGGAGATGAAATGCGAAGGAATTCAAGGAATTCGTCGTCTTGTGAAACACCATCCAGATGTACCAGTTGCACAGTTACATTCAGTGACCCTTGCTATCGTAGCAGAGGTATGTCATGTCACAATCATTGTGTCTGATAATGGTGCTACTATTGTATTTGAAAAGTGATACATCAAACAAGAGAGAGACAGTGTTTCATCACATTTTCAAACCCCGAGCACAGAGCTGGAAATATGATGCACAGTGGAGTAATTTGATGAAATTCGGGGTGTTTGGAAATGTGATGAAACACTGTCTTGATTGTTTGATTGATATGCCTTCTCAATCGAAACTAACACTACGGAGAAAACAAAACATAAAATCGTAAAAATTTATGATCACAGTTCCCAAATCATGGTCACAGTTTATGAAGTATTAACGAGTTTTAAAAACAGTTTTCTCAAACTCATTAATAATTCATCAAGTTCAAACAAAGGAAATCAGAACCGTGACCTTGGTTTGAAAATCTGATCTTAATAGACCATTTTTGTTTTGCATGAGAATGAAGATGCAGGTAAAACACCTTTTCATATGAATGGTTTCGCACTTAGACTCGTTTTGACGCTGAGGCAAAAGAGAACTTGGAAATGGCCTATTAAAATATATTTTTACGATTTTATTTCTTTTTGTCCGATGTTTTAGTTTCAATTGAGAAGATATATTAAACACTCGAGAGATTGTTTCAACACATTTCCAAACACCCCGAAGTTCGTCAAAATACTCCGCTGAGCGTCATTATTTTCAACTCTCTTCTCATTGTTTGGAAATGAGATTAACATTGTCTCTCGTGTTTGATATATTTATACTTCCAACATTGTACTGAATTGCTGTGTGTATTTTATCTGCGAGTTATGCACTCAACTGTCGATTTTCATTAACTTGCACCTCTGTTGTTTGGCAGGTCAAGAATCTTCGATCACAAGTTTCTCGTTCAGGTATCTGTTGTCTCGGGGACATGTACACAACCCTTGGCAAACACATGGACAATGTAAGTAAACTGTATTGACATACAGTGGAACCACACCTTACGGTATCCTTGTTATTATTATTATAAACGACACTTTATTTTGGCTTGGTCATTCACAATCTGATTTGCATGCATGTTTACAAAGACTTATGCAATGCAAATAAGTTTGTGACGTCAAATCGGGAATAGACCCACGTTCCTTCTAACTCGATCGTGGCTCAAATGATACACAAATTGAATGCTATAAATAGTCAGAATTTGTTAAAAAGGAGAAACGAAATATCAGTGCGTTTCGAACTGGTGCAAAGGTTTATTTTAGCCAAAAGATATTTGGGGGTTAGGTGCACTTTATGGAACGTCTTGAATATGGCCGTCCTTTCAAAGCGGCCAGTTTTACGTGTCCCGCTACTATCGGGCTTCCACTGTAGTGAAGTAAATTATGAATGGAGTGAAATGTTTGTAAAATGAAAAAGATATTAACGCAACTAACTATTTTGCTGTTGTCGTTACAGGAACTAGAAGTCAGTGCAAAAGTCCTGCTAGCAAAGGGTGGTGAATCAAGCGGGTTTATTCGAGATGACGTAGAGAAGGCCTTAACAGCCATGGTGTGTTCGCTGACTCCAACTCGCGTGCTTGTCGCGCTTATATCAGGAGGAGCGAGGTTTGTTTTTGCTTATCCCCAGCAATAACCCATCGTACCGTGCTGGGTGGCTTATCAATGTCACTTCGGGCAGTTTTTGTCAAATTTTTGAGCTTCTGTTGTCATATGGCCACGCACAAAAAGTGCAAAGAAGCCGTAAAAAATGTAAGAATAGTGCAAGAAAGATGCCAAAAGTTAATCAAAAACTTTATCAAGAGGCAACAGTACGGTGCATTGCACTGCAAATGCCTTGCTTTTTCGTGTAATACTGTCTGTAAGTATAAAAGTTGACATATTTTTGCAATATTTTTTTATTTTCAGTCATCGCAATGTAACCGTTCGTAAGACTACCGCCCAGTTCCTCAGCTTGCTCGCGGAGCGCATGGGAGCGAGTCGCTTGATGAGCGGAGCGAAAGATGTCACAGAAAAGATTTTGCCTACTGCCGCTCAGTTTGTCACGGATGGAGGTCCAGAGACCAGGTACAGTGTACACTTGGGTGGAAAATCGTTTTACATGAATGAAATTTCAACATTTTAATATTTACTCTTAATTTGTTTTTATAGATACTACGGGCGCAAGATTCTGCATATTGTTTACGACCACCCAGAGTTCGACAAACTCGTGTCCAAACACGTGCCGTCAAATCTACAAAAAAATGTGCGTGACACTGTAGAGAACCTCAGGACAAAGGTTGGCAGCCGTTACTTGTCACGCAATATTACGTATAAATGTCATAAAAACGGAAGCGCGAGAGGCGTTACTTTCACTGTGGCGTTTTAAGACATGTTGTAGCTTTAGAGGCAACCGACCTATTTTCAAACAAACGTTCTTCCGCAGGGTCTCGGAGATCTCCCCTCGGATCTATCCTCTTCCGCCAGGCAGCGGAAGCCTGCTTCCGGTGGTGGGGGCTCTCGAAGCGGTGGGGTACGAGGGTCTGTGGCGTCATCCCCCTCATCGAATGCCAGGTATGTTATTTTTTTAATGTTTGACTTTTGCTTTTGCTTCTACAAAGAAAGAAAAAAATGAATTTTGTTGTTTTAATCTCAGCTCAAGGGAGTCTTCACGTAGTGGTAAACCTGTGACTCGAGACGGACTCATTCAGGTAAGTTACCTGTGCATATTAAAGAGATCTCGCTGTGGCACTCCTGTTTCTGAATCTGAAGCTTAATATCGAAACTTTATTTATTGTCGAGCAATAGGGGCTTATTAGTCCCTTAGCTAGTACAGCTGTTTGGAGACTACAAATTTCAAATTGCAAAAATTTAACTGGTTACATTTCGAGATAGAATTATAGAATCGTTATTCAATAGACCTCTTTCATAAATGACTGCCAATTTTCATTTCTGTTGTATTCATTTAAATTAGCCTTTCTAACCTCGTTTTTGAGGTTAGAAAGGCTAATTTAAATGCACACAAAAGAATTTAAAATTGGCAGCCATTTATGAAAGAGGTCTATAGAGCGGCTTTTACTTGAGTGCGAAAGTAATTCGCGGTTCATCGCGCAATGATCGATTGAAAATCTCGCGCCATTTCCTCGGTGATTGGTTTAAAAATATCGTGCTTTTTCAACCAATCAGAAGTAAAACCGAAAACAATCGTGACTCGCGCGCACAAGTTTTCCCGCGCTTCGTGTCGGCTGCATGTATTCGCTTCGAGTTTTGATTGGTTCACTGGATTGTCCATGTGCTTTGCGATTGGCCCGAGAGTTTCCTTTGGGTTTGGTCTTACGACACTCAGTTGAAAATCGCTCGGATTATTTCTTATTTTTTTATTGCCTTGTGTTTTGTAGGGCGAGGAGATAATCCCGAACCTGGTCAACTCACTACAGGCCAATGATTGGAAAGAACGACAGCAAGCGGTCGATCAGTTTGCTGATTTGGTGCAGTTGAATCCTGATGGACTGGGCCCGAAGTTTACTAAGGTATAGTTAAAATAGCTGAGCCGCAGATGGTCCTTAACCACTCGTGATCCATTTCAATCTAGTATGCGTACCAAGCATTCCCGTTAAGCGCAAACGATCCCCTTCTCGCTTTTTGGCCGCGTTAGAATTGGGGCGAGGACAAAAATTGAGAAGAGGGGGAGGGGAGTGACCTCCCCTCACCCCTCCTTATTTTCTGTTTTGCCCTCGCACATACCTATATAGCCCATATATGGGAGTACCCCCCCCCCTCCCCGGGTAGCGAACTTTTCAACTTGAAAGCAGGTAATGTTGACTGTGGAAGTTCTTTGTTTCAGGTTTTTGATGCGTTCATTCCTCGACTTCAGGACTCGAACAGTAAAGTGAGTTCAACACGTTTGGTAGTATTCGTTGTGATCAGGTTGTAGTTCTCTTTACGTTTATACAACACGTAATCAAAGCCATATTGTATGGAGTGTAAAATAAAACCTACATAAAATATGCCGGTATTTATATGCGTTTACTGATGTTTTGGCAGGTCAATCTTCATGCTCTGCAGTGTCTTCCCAAGATTCTTCCATGCCTTTCTAACCAGTCAGGAGCTCTGATACCCCCCGTGGTTGCTGCTTTGACATCGAACTTCGCTTCCAAAAATACGAATATCTTCTCGACGGCAGAAGAAGCTCTTGACGAGCTCATCAAATATATAGGTACTAGTTTTGCCAGTTTTACAGAACATACACGTCTTGGGTTTTGCATCTTGAAAAAAAGCCTAATTTTTTTTTAAAAAATTCGTCATTTGCAATCTTTTCCGGTCCTCTGTATCCTCGGCCATCTTTGCTCGTTCATTATCGAGTATGTTCTCGTCCCCATAGCCTTGGCACAAAAAAACGATGGGCTCTGGGGACATAGGATTTAAAAAAAAAAATTTTTTTATTGGTTGTTTGGGAACAAAGAAATCTTAAACGGAATTCAAAATGTGTGCCGGTCGCCAATACTATATACGTGAAGTCCGGAAGTCCTAGAATCTTGGACTGGAAATCCTATGTTTCCCAGAGCCCTTCGTTTCTCGTGCAAAGGCCCCTCCGGCTAAGAGAAACGAAAAGGGCTATGGGGACGAGAATGGTGTTATTTTAAGATTTCCTACATGATTCGTCGCAACAAACAGCTGCAGTTGTTGGCATAGCTTTGAGATTTTGAGGACCCCAAACCCCAGGTTTGTTAATGTAAATATTTGTAATGGTTGTCTATTTTTATGCATTTCCCAGACAACACCCTCCTCGTTCAACCGTTTTGTACCACAACCCAGTATGGCAGTAGCCGCGTCAAACCCATCATGCTTGAGAAGTTAGCAGGTACGTGATGAAGTACCAATTCTCCATACTAAGAGTTATACAATTCCCTTAGTTCTAAGAATTTGGCAGTACATCAAGACGATAAACTGGACATATCGTAAGGAATTCTCAGATTTCCTTCCCATTCTCATCTTTTTTTTGTTTCTTTCGTGAAACAACAAAAACAGCGACATGCAGCAGCGGAAGCAACAAACGGCGAGAAACAACAGCAACCATAATAACAAGATCAACGGCAAACAAAAGCAAGAAACTACAAAAATAACAACTAAAACTACAACAGAAATTTGTTTCCTTCGTTTCTCCATACCACTTGTTTAACATTGTTTTGTTTCCCATTCTTGTAGTTGGTGTAGTTTGTCTTCACATCTTGCCTCGGTATTTCTTTCCTGTGCATTTACCAGTTACAGTATACAATCATTAACTGCAGTATTTGTGTTTGTGTCCATTAGATATCATTCCTGCAGTATACTCACGGAAGCCTCAGGTTATCTCCCGCCATGTTCTTCCCTTGCTGTGGAGTCTTCTTAACGCCAGCGGTAACGGTAGCGCTGGAGCCGGCAACAGCGCTCTCAAGTCATCGACCAGCCGACTAACTACTACACTTTACTCCTGCATGGGCAGAGTCTTGACAGAGCAGGCATCTAGTCAAGTACCGAGAATACAGGAAAGACTACATGACATTATTGGCTCGTGACACTCTCGATCAAGCTCGGGTTATTTTCGAGAGGTTCTCGGAACACCCTCGGAAGAGGTCGCCGGTTCTGCACGAGTGAGCTGTTGAGCTCTTTGGGTCTTTATATCTAGTTGATATCGTCTCTTATTTCAATCCCCGATGAGATTTGCGCGCAAGGAATCATGGTAGTTGTATTCACCACTCGCGCGACATCTTCGAGACTTGGCGCGCAAAGTTGCTTACAACTTCCACGATACCCTGCGCGCGCGTCTCATAGAGGGAATCGGCCATTTGTTCGCGTCTTGGAACCCTTCGTAATAGGGTTGTTGCTGATAGAATCGTACATACGGACTATGTCATTAACAGCAGAGGTTAACCTTTAATTTATTATAATTATGATAACTCTCTACAGGTGGAGAGGTAAATAAATTAATGTACAGTTCTCTTAAATTATTTTAGTGCAGCTGTGTAATGGTAAACGTGGAGAAACTGCGCGATGACAGTTGTTCTGACATGGCCTGTATATTGATAAATCATTGATAAATTGGCTTCGTCATTCTTTTTGGGGCGATTATTATTTACATTCTTTAATTTGGAGTACTGAATCTTAACAGGAAAGAAACATAGAAATATTCATATGACGCGAATCAAAAAGCGTTTGAGGATTACAGGAAAAAAATAGGCCGTTCAGACTCGGGCTTGCAATAAAGTTGTAGTATCTAAGATTTAAAGTACACATTTTTAGAAAATAATTTGCTATTTGCTTCTCGAAGGAGGCTGTGAGACACTGAGTAATTTCTAATTATATTGAACACGCGTGTGTTCGTAGGTATTTGGTCTGCGTCCTGTTACCAAAACTAACCATGGCCTGGCATGGAGTGTTATGTTCTATTTTAATTAGGATCAATTTTGTCTCCAAGAGAAGACTATTTTTTCTGATATTTTATTAAGTACGGATGTGACTTCAGTAATTTTACTGCGTGAGTAGTGTATGACAGTATAACCAACCACAGTGGACTGGTATTTTAAGCTACGTCATTCTCATGCTAGCTATGCAAAGGCTTTAAAAATGATTTCAAGTCCTGCTCGGTGGGAATCGAAGGAAATGTTTAAATCTTCTGTCACTCAATGGAATTGAAAGCAACATTGGAATTGCAGAAGTTATATAACCACATTATTTTTATAACGTTGCAGATTTTTATTTGTACAACAATAAGCGTGTAAAATGACATGTAGTTAATAATTATATTTATTACAAGTGGAACTCTTGTTTTTCGGAGCGGTGTTTTGCGTTTGGTTACCGCTGGCCAGTAGCGCACAATCTGGGACCTAGTTTGCGGTATTCAAATCGAGGTTGAGGCTTCTTGTATAGAGAACTGTATGTTCGGTAAGCCATAATGAGAGAGTTTTAACGATGGTAGATATTGTTTTAATTCCCATTCTTGGGGACATTGCATCTTAAAGAATATATTCAATTTAGCTTCAAGTTGATACCAACACAGTCGGAGTGGAAATAAAAGCTTAAAAGTTCAAGACACAATACTGATTTACTTAAACAGGGTGGAACCGTGTTTGTTTGTTATGGATGGTGGTTGATGAGGCGAGGGTGCATTATGGTTATCTGTGGGATTTTTTTGTAGTATGGCGCATTTTTCACGTTATTCTAATCGCTCCCTCGCGAGCGTTTACATAAAAATTTCCATTTTTTTAAGGGCGAATGAAAATATTTGTTGAACTGTCACACCTCTTGGCAACCATAAATTGCTGTCTGCTCGACCATGCATGATCGCATGAAAATCAGTGCACCTCATTTGTGAGGGCCCAGACCCCCATTGTCTCGGCTGTCACGCGATGGTTGATTTCTGATTAAAGGTGTTTTGAAGTCGTGCACTCGATCACTCGGCAAGAAAGCGTGGTTCCGTTCATTGCCAGACTTCAAAATAAACTTCGCAGTTGCTTCCCTGTTGGAATCGTTTCAAGGTGAGTCTTTCGTGTCAATGTTGATCGCCTGCTCACTGATAGATCGATACCTTACACGGATTTTACTTTGAAAGTCGAATTTGAAGTCTTGCCAAGTTTGAATATTGACCAAAGTAGAACAAACTTTCAAGCAATGCAAATTTGTTCCAGTTGCTGAAGATTAATGAATCAAATAATATCGAAATTTTTGAGGATGGATTGTTGGAGATCGGAACGCATTCAAAGAAGCCTACGAACGAAAAAACGAACAAAAGCTTATTTTTATTGAGATAAACAACAAATAATGAAAATCTAAGTGTTGCTCGTGCAGACAGGCATGAATTATTAAAACGCTAGAATGCTATGCTTGACATGCTTCAATGAACAATTCTCAAAGTACGTGGGTGTTGCGTGATGCAAATTCAGAGACTTGCGTTACCAACAAACGTTTTAGCAGACCAACCTCGTTACCAAGGTCTCTCATCTTCGGGAGGGCGGGAAGATGAGAGACCCTGGGAACGGGCAGACATGATTGGAGACACTCCATTTTATTTTTGAGTTGCGGGTGGAGAGGGGTGGGGGGCGTTGGGCAATTTACAAAAAAATTCCTGCACAAGACAAAAAAATCTTTTTCAACCTGAAGGTGGTAAAAAACTTGCCCAGAAAAATTGTCCAACTCCCCCTCCCCTCCCCCCGTCAAAAATAAAATGGTGAAGGGGGAGGGGTTGGGCAGTTTCCAAAAAAGTTCCTGCACAAGAAAAAGCGCCAGCAAAAAATATTGTGGAAAGGGAGCCATGGGGAAAGAAATCTACCAAGCGCTTTCCACTATCCAGGTCCTCTGATGATGTTGAAAGAAAATCTTGCAGAAGCTCACAGTCCAACAACTATCTTGCACAACCTTACGGTGAAAAAATAATCTTGCCCAGAAAAATTGCCCCCCTCTCCTCTCCTGAAGAATAAAGTGGTCCTTCCCATAGAGGCGTGGGGGGGGGGGGGGGGGGGGTACTAATCCCGATCCATCCTTGTTTCTTCTCAGTTTTCTTATTTCTTTTTCAGTGTTTTTCTACCTTTGTGAAAGCTCTTGGTAAACAATTATTCAAGGTTTTCTTAACGAAGTTTACTTCATTCATTACAAACCCTATAATTAGTTATTAGCCGTGTACGGTCATTAACATCTACTGGCATAGATTTGTTGGTATCACCTGAAATATTTGTAGTAAAATAAATAATTACTTAGCATCATCTGGAAATCGGGTATAGCACCGCTAATTTACAACAAGTTATCCCAAATAAATGCCTTTGCGCAAGCACTAAGATTATAATTTTTTTTAGTTATGGCTGATAGTGCCGACGCCCAGACAGATCCCGAGCAGATCGCTATTGATCCTATCTCTTCTGAAGTACCACCGGTGAAGATTTCCCCTCCTGGTACGCCCAGTGGCTCTTTTGAAGGGCATCAGCAAATGTATGAACAACGCACGGATCCTACCCAACAGAGTGCGTCCATTACTGCACCCCCAAAGGGAACAACAGGCATCGCTTTTTCCGGGGGAGGCATTCGATCAGCTGCATTTTGCTCTGGTGCACTGCGCAAAATGTTGCACGATGGCGTCCCTCTGGAATATTTGAGCTGTGTTTCCGGGGGAGGCTACACTGGGGCAGCCTTTCTTGACTGGAAACGGCGCCCAAAAGATCCAGAAACTACTGACAATGACTGGCATAAAAAGTTCTTTGACCAAATGCGAAACAATGCTGGATACATGTGCAATTGGCGAAGTCCCGTTTTTGGGATTTGTGACTCCGTACTGTTCTTGTTCCTCTTGATCTTAGTTGTGTTGGTTTTCCCGTGTATCCTGTGGTTGCCATATGCATTTCCCGTGGCTGTGGTGGTAGATGTTGTCTTTGGTGGAATGCTGCGAGAGAACAGCACTTGTCCCCCATCTGTCAATGTGGGTACTGGGACGTCATTTCTTATTTTGGAGGTCTATGATAACTGCCAACCGCCTGGTAGACGTTTGGCCCTGTTTTTAATAACATTTTTTGCTTGGGTTGTGTTCTTTATCGTTTCAAGAATAAAACCCTTGTTCAGATTCCAAAATGCTTCCCGTTTTCTGTCAATCATCAGTGGATTGGTGTTGGCCTTCACCTTCTTTCCATGGCTCACACATGACTTTCTTTGGCCTTTAAGAACCTGGATCAAAGTTGTGGTTTTGTTCGTCTGCCTTGTGCTTCCGTTTTTCTTTCCCATTGTTCGTCATGTTGCTGGTTTATTCCTCTTTTTCTTTGCCTACACGCTTATTGTGAGCTGGAAAGTTTTCAAGAACGAGTTGTTCGGACGGCTGCCATATTCTGATGGCGTTTTCTATCCAGTCTTGATGGGGTGTGCTATTGCTATCGTGCTCTTCCCATTAATTGGATCACTGCACCAGTCTCTGTTCAACGTCTACTACAGGTTGGTACTTATGCGTAAAATAATATGTCAAACACAGGAGACAGTGTTTCATCAGTTTTCCAGTCACCGAGAAGAGAGTTGAAAATTTTGACGAACTTCGAGGTGTTTGGAAATGTGATGAAACACTCTCTCGCGGCAAATCCCCATTAAGTGATGTGTAAACTATACGTAATTTATCAAATACGAGGCGTTGTTTCTGATCACATTTCCAAACACCAAGAAAAGAGTTGAAAATACGAAACAGAGGAATAAAACTGAAAAAAAAAATACGTAGAATCCAAAAATAAAATCGTAAAAATGTATCCTCATTAAGATCAGTGTTTCCAGGCGACGATCACGGTTTTGATTTCCTTTGTTTTAATGTGATGAACTATTATTACATAATGACTCCGGGAAATGATGAAAGACCAGTTTAATAGTTTATGGTTAACTGCGTCCGATCAAAAGACGGTGAGTGGAATCAAGCGTCTAACTTCTTGAGTGCTCTTCAAACTTTCCAATTGCACAACAAACTTGAATTGATTGTGCACAGCTAAAAGCATTAACTAATTGCCGAATAACATTGCCGCTAGAATGTACATCAAAACTAGCGCAAAAAGAAATTCAGTGCTATTAGCGTGCACAGTTGGATTTGGTGCACGCTTTTGCATAGGCGTACGAGCCGGGGGGCCCGGGGGGCTGCAGCTCCCTCCCCCCCCCCCTTTCAAAAAATTTTTGACATTTTTCGTGCAAAACGCTCAGGATTCGGGCAAAAGCAGTAGCAATTTTTGGGCGGTTGTTTACCGGTTTAATGCTAGCGCTTTCGAAATTTTTTTTCGGGTATGGACGTTACAGCCCCCCAGAGTTCGAAGATACACGTACGCCTATCCGCTTTTGGAAGTATTCGACAAGAGCACGTTAGTTTTTCTTTTGCTGTTACCGTTTCTGCAGATATCGACTGTCCAAAGCGTTCTTCAAAAAGGCTGCAAAATGTCGATGGCAGGATTTCTTTCCCGCCTGTGGAAGATCAGTAAAGGTCATTTCTGATGCCATCCAGGGGAAAGGATTTTCGAGAATCAGCAACACGGATCACGAGAATGATGCAGAACAAGCACTTGAACATAGAGAACTAACACTTGATGACCTCAAGACAACGTCGCCGACGTTTATTAGTAACATTACAGTGAACCACTGGCAGATGGATAGCGAGGCCGAATCAAGTCATCAACTGATGTCATTCTCATCCGAAGGAGTCAAACTTATTGGCGCTGATGTGAAAGATGCGCCTGATTTTGCAAATCGTTTTAAGCCAGAACATATGAGGTTGTCTGCGGCGATGGCCATATCTGGCGCAGCCGTGAGCTTCAACATGGGAAGCTATGAGACTAGTCTGGACATGGTGTTAGATCTGCTGAACTTGCTGGGTATTGGCATGGGGGATGAAATGGTGAGTGATCAGTGTCTGTGTGGAGAGGAGCACGACAGCACCTTTGGAAAGATACGTCAGGTACGTCACCAAACTCATCATGAGTAAATTAGAGCCGGTTTCCATTGAGTGTCGAATGTAATAAGCCAGTTGCTTTTCATTGCTACGCTCAGTGGTTGGTATAAAAATCTCCCGCCACTTTTTCAACCAATCAGGAGTAGACCCAAAACCAATGGTGACGGGCGCGCGCGCAAGTTTTCCCGCGCTTTTTATCAGCTATGTGTGATTACTTCGAGTTTTGATTGGTGGTCAATGGATTGTCCGCATACACTGTGATTGCTAGAGTTTAGTTTTACGGCAATCAATTGAAACTCGCTCTATACGTTACTATAGTAATTATGCTGTAAGTGGAATGCTGCCGAGAGGTTGATGCAGGAAAACCGAACGGCGCCTTTAAGCTCATAAAAGTCATAAAAGCATCTTGCCTTTCTCTTTAATTACACGTAACCAAAACGTTCTTGAACCTGCTCAGATCAGCGATCGTGAAGCAAAAAGGATCAGATGCCATGCACAAGAACGCTGCCCTTGATATTGCGGGCACAATGCAGGCATACAGAAATTTGGGAATCTGCGCATCGTAATGGTACACGGTTAGAATGGCGGCCTCCTAACCTAGGCAGCATTTGCAAATCGACCAAATTTATCCATGTACCACACTCTTGTGAACCCTAGAAATGACGTCTTAAAATAATCAAAACTCGAGTGGAACAGAGTGGTTTCACTGCAAAGTTTTGGAAATTATGACGCCATTTCTGTGGTCAATAAGATTGATAAAATTGAAAATATACCCTATGGAAAATCAGGGCCAAATTGCGCGTGTGTGCAAGCTGGTTAGATTGCAGTTTTGGCACATATAGCCGACGAATTGTGGCAAATATCGTCCCAAATGTCCCAGCTGCGGAAATTGCATAGCTCGCTAGACTGTGTTTTTGGAAGAGTCCCGACACTTTGTAATGGTTTCCGAAATTTGCTTTACGTTGCGTGTCATGCTACAAATTAAATTCAGCCACATTTTTATGGTCTATACCCTCATCTAACATAGCTCTCGACCAATGAGCGCGCGAGAATTCTTTTGTAGTTATGTATAAATAAAGTACCTCATAAGCGTGTGCAACTGTCTTTTTTTAAACAGTATGTCCTACCCACCTTGGCTGAGATTGGCTGTTTACTCCCTCTTATTATCGTCCCATTTGTGTACTGGGTGGGCAACAGCAAAGACTGGGTGGACTATTTGGTGTTCGTCCACGTCGCAGTTGTGATATTGCTGACTGTGATCGCTTTTGTAAGGACAGGGTCGACTAAACCAGGAAAATGGCAGCGTTTTGTCAGGTATAGAGTTACTGCTATTATTATTGTAATTAACCGTGTATATATGTCTGGATTTTTAAAAACCTGGTCAAAGGAAATTGTGAGTGAAACTCCTGCGAAGCAACTTGCGCCTGGAATTAAGCGTAGTTGGTTTGTGTAGTGTAAACAAGGGTACAATTTCTGCTGACAACTGGCACAACAAAACTTCTTTCAACTTCTTTTGATTGTTGCCATTTTAATTTTACAGCTCTTACATTACTTGAAAGAATTTCGAGTTTAGGGTTAGGGTTATGGTGCGAAACGGCTGCGAAGGAGACTAGGTCAAGGGGTCCTCGAAAGAATAGTTTGTTCACGATAGAAAGTAAGAGGTAGGTAAGAGGTAATAGTCAAGTGACTTCTAATCGAGATGGATTGTAACTGATAAACGAAGGAATATTAGGCTAAACTTTTCGTGATGTGCCATTCATGGCAGAGCTCCTTTAAAGGGGCACTGTCATGGTATTTTGTCATCATTTTAAAATACTGAAATACGTTCTTGCATCAATGGCAACCCAAAAATAATGGTGTAGTTTTGTTACCTAGGACTATCACTACATTGAAACTGTTTATTGCCGCCCATCACGTAGGATGGCAAGGATGGAAGTGGATTGAAATTTGAAAAAACTTGCCAGTTTTTTTTCAAATTCTAGAGCCATTCCTTGAAAATATCACCAGAAATTCATTATGGTTTGCAATCTGAGCCACAATTTGTTTGATACCTTCCTGTTAGTCTATCAGGACCATTTTCAGCACAAGTAAAGGTACCAGGTAATGATTTTAGCAATGAATGAAGCTGAAAACACCAAATCTCTGTGGCAGTGCTCTTTTGACGAAATGGTAAAATGTGCTTTCTTTTCCATAGATGGTGGATTAAGCATCACTTCTTTGTCCGCTTCTTGCGTGGATTTTTGAGCATCTACAACGTTGGTACACATCCGCCGCCAATGCTGCGACTCAGTGATGGAGGACACTTTGAGAACTTGGCTTTGCTTCCACTGCTTGACAAAAGGCTGAAGAAAATTGTTGTATTTGATGGCTCATGCAATCCTGGGGATGATAAGTACGCAGAGTCTCTTCTGATAGCTCTCAAGCTGGCGAGGGAGAGGCTCCACTGCTCGTTTGAGGGAAGGAAGGGCAGAGATATAAACGAAGACATCAGAGTAAACTTCCTAAAAGCAAAGTCAAAACAAAGACCAAGGAGCTACGAGTTCAAAGTCCATTACTATGACAAAAAAGGTGCCAAAATAAGTGAAGGAGAAATACTCTTCATATCACCCAGGCACCCATCCGAGAGCATGCCATTGAAAAGCCGAATGGCCACTGAAGAAGTCACCGAGGAACCCAAACCATGGGACGCTTTTGACGTCGAATTGGGAGACATCGAGTGGGGCAAGGGCCCGGAGTTGACAGAGCGTGAAGCCGATCGACTCACTTTCTGCTGTTGTCACTGCTGCCATTACTATGGGAGTTCCCATTGCATTTCTGATGCTTTGCTGGGAAGGTTTCCTCATCACATCACGGCTAATCAGTTCTTTACTCCCGACACGTTCAGTGCGTATCATCGCGAAGGCTACGCAGCTTGCGTTGAAGCAGACGTTGCGGATTTCATGAAAAAACCAAGCGACACCGGACGCTGAAACGCAGATGGCTTCATAAGTTCCCACACGATAACATCAAGCCGATAACGTGTGAATTTTCTTTATTTTTTCAAAGCATTTAAACTTTGTTAAAATACATCAGGTTCTGCTGTCGTGCGTCAAGCACACGCCTCCATGGACAATAATAAATTGAATAGTTGATCCCTACAATAGTCTGTTCATAGTCTGCTATTTTTTGGGCATTTAAACACGATATTTGGTTTAAAGTAAAGCGACTTGCGTTGATTGTGGTGTCGTGTTGCTACCAGAAATTAAAACGCTATCGTGTTGACGTACAATTAGTCGTATCACGAAGTCATGACATTTCTAACTAATTTACCACCACGTAAAATTAGCTTAGTTTCCCTTACAAATATATAACTGACAACTACAACTAATTCTTTTGAAGCAGTTTTTGACGGTGGATGTAACTTTTTTTAAGTTGGCATTTCTCGTTTCGTTTTTAGAAAGGTGTTACATACTTTGTATCCAAATATCTTTGTAATTGTAGTTTTTTGCAAACTTTAATAAAGAAGCCTTTTTACTTATTGGATGCTTCGGAGCAAGATAATTAGTAATTTTGTTACTATAAAAAATCAATCATGTTTTCGTAAATATAATTTGGTTTTATCAACTGGGTTGATAATGCGAATTGGCCACCGTAAAGAGATTCAAGAGCTGACGTTTCGAGCGTTAGCCCTTCGTCGGAGCGAATCAAAGAATTGTGGGTCGTGTGTTTTTTATATACAGAAAGATGGAGCTTCGCTATTGGCTGGTGCCTGGTAACGTGAAAACAATGGAATAAATTAGTTCAATGAAAAGCGTTCGTTGATACCGTGAGGATTAATCCCAGCTTTCACCCTTTTTTGACGTAAAACTCCCCCACCAACACCCAGCTCGATTTTCTCGAGGGTGAAAAGGAGTGATGGCTTTTACCGTGATTATTGCTACCAGTTACAAAGTTTACTTTTCATTTGCAAACAATACATTTTGTATGCCTGCTGGCGTGTATAGATAAGGTAAAAGGTAAAGTCTGCATACGCGCCTAGTGGCCCATCAGGACGGAGATTATCCCGGTTTCTGTAGCACTGGCGGCCTAGAGTATTTCTACTCTCCCCCCTCCCCCTAAGAGAGTAAAGCGTGTTGCCCAGGAACGCAGTGCCACGGCCGGGGCTAGAACCCAGACCGCCCGATCTGCGGTTCAACCCACAAACCATCAAGCCACCACGGCACCCACATGGCTTTTGCATTAACATAAAAGTCCAAAATCCCTCTTTTAAAACAATATTGGTATTTTCGAGCTTGATTTGGACGGATTGCTTAAATGTATGACGAAAGAAGCCATCAATTGATAAACTGGGTCACGTGTTTAACGCATTGACTACTGGAGATTTTTGCAAAAACGCGTTGTTTAGACATTTTGAACATATTCAAGTCAGTTATAGGCTAAATCTGCTTCAAATCTCTCCAAAATGCATTTGCAAAATAAAGACATGCTAGGTTTTCACTGGCATCGCATTTAACGACATTTTAGCTCGGGAATGGACGAGACAGTGACCCACCTCTTTAGGCTTTTTGTTTTCTTTATTTCAATTTTCGCTTGTCCTTTCTCCTTTTCTCGTATCTTTTTCATGCTTTTGTTGGCCTTTTACTGGGCCTTCCTTTCGGTTCAAGAATTGCCAAGAAAGCATCAATGAGACGGGAAATACTTGACATGGAGTAGCCAAGGGTAAGCGAGGGAACTTTTCCTCCTAGTTTTTGACGGAAATTTCTAAGCGTTTTCGTGCATATTTCAAGCTCCATCAACCCAATCAGTATCATCTGGGTATCATTGGAAAGCTCTTTCCCTCCTGTGGAACTGGGGTAAATTGAATTCCTATTTTGGTCAAAGCTGATGACGTCAAAAGCGGAACAAAGGTCAACGTCAGTCACGGCCAGGTACGGCCTGTTTAGGAGTCAATGGGGTAAAAAACATTTTTCAATACTATTATTTAACGACACCACACGTAGACAAATCGTCTTTCCAAAACTCAGTGGCTGAGTGCATTTAATTACATCGCCTCATTCGATGGAACTGAAGCTCCAATTTTGAAATGACAGATTGCCTTTTTTGTTGGCTTGTTCATAGCAAACCAAATCCGTCAATCCCTAGGGATGGGAGGGTGCTCCTCGTACGAATCGATGGGACTGTAAACAACATCTTGATACCCAAATGCCACAGGGCCAGCAGCTACCAAACCCTGTGGAGTTTTCCACAGTGGAAAGCAAGGCATGGCGATAACAGCGACTCGTAAACCATAACGCACTTCTTCCGTTGTGATTGGCTCGCCTGTATCTTCATCTACTAAAGAAATCAGATCAGGAACTGTGGCCAAAATATTTCTGGAACCATCAGGATTCGAGATGAATGCCACGTAATTTTCATTCTGGAACTCGATACCGAGAGTGAAGCCACTGAACTTCCCAGACCCTTCGATACGTAAATTTCCTCTGTTAAAGGCTCCTTCCGTTACACGGCTCACGTCAGCGATCTGTAAACAGAGGTCTGTGCATCAGAATTTGTTTCTCTGCTCTATTTGTTATAAATTCCCATCAACCTCCTGAGGAATTCGTTTCAATCGAATATGTTTAAAGAACAACAAGGAGCTATTTCAAAAAAGAAATAGTGTTTCGTTTCCGCAGTGACATGTTGGGTCGAGAAACCACTCGAGAAAGTTGAGGAGAGCTGGGTTGAAGTTTTTTTGTGCACGATAAGACCTGGGGCGAGAAAGTTGCTCGCCAAGCTCAGTGTGGGCGAAGTTTCGTGTAAACTACATTGAAAAGGTATAGACCCTATGCATAAATGGCTGCCACTTTAAAATTCTTTTGTATTCATTTAAATTAGCCTTACTAACCTCGGTTTTGAGTTGGTAATTCAAAAGAATTTTTACTTTTAAACGAGGTTAGTGAGGCTAATTTGAATACATACAAAAGAATTTTAAGTTGGCAGCCATTTAGGCAAAGTCTTGCATGTTTGAAGTTGCTTTGTAAATAGTTAATCCCCAAGGGCCAAAATTTTAGCAGAAAAAATTCCACAATATTTACATCACAACTTTGCACGCAAAGGAATATCTTCAGTTAGCATTTTTTCTTCAATAGATCGTTGCAATCTATCCTAAAATCGCTTTAGTCACAAGAACTTTCAATTTCTAACACATTCTAATTCCCCTTTGGGTTCGTGACGATATTTTGAATGAGATCTGAACATGTGTTCACCAGTTTCTTTGTCTACAAGGAACATATTTACATTTTACCAAGTACGAACTTTACTCTGATTGGATAGTGCAACTGCTATGCAAATAGTTCTGTTCACGCCCTGAAGCAAAAGTAATACCGTTTCTTTCTGAGGAAACGAAACAAAAATGACAACGAAGAAAGCGATAAGAATAAATAGCTTCTCGTCTCAGGTTTGGTAACTACCAATTATTAGTTCGTTTTTGCGGTGACTCTGACCCAAAGACAAGCGACAACCAATAACGATTATTTCTAACCAACCTTTCCAGTGATCAGAAGTTTGCCATTCTCGTGTTGAAGGATGCTGTCCACAGGGGACGCCTTGTTGTGCCTTGCACGAAGTACAGTGTTCCCCAAGCGCCATGTGCGGCTTAAAGAAAACAAGACGCATTTATCTTTCACATCGCTCCAGTCCAAAATGAACGATAAACCAGCCATACATCTACGAAAACGAAATGAAACAAGAAAATGTCGCTGACTGCCAAACACACAAGGTAAACAGAACTTATTAACCCTTTGAGTACTAAATACGCATATAAGCGTGCTTAACGATGATGCTACTTATACCGCTTGTGACGTCATCAGTTTGCATGCCAGCGGAATGTCCATTTTGAGTATTGAAATCTTTCTGGCAGAGCTAATAAAAAACCCCGATCAGTTTTGGTGCAAAATTGATGCATATAAAGGCCAATTTACCTTGGCCGGGAACATTGTGTTGTGTTCTTGGGCAAGACACTTTACTCTCACAGTGTCTCTCTTCACCCAGGTGTATAAATGGGTACCGGCGACTAGCATCCCACCCAGGGGGGAGTAGAAATATTCCTAGTCGCTTCATGCTACGGAAACCGGAGATAAGCGCCGGCCTGGTGAGCCACTTAGGTTCGAATGCAGACTTTACCATACCTATAGTAGATGTGAAAGATAAAACCATCTGAACATGCGTTTTAATGTTCGGATGGTTTTATCCCATCTACATTTTGACTTTGCGAGACAAGAATGTGAAACTTAGCCTGCTCTCTCCCTGAAGCACGTGATTTGGCAGCGCGTGATTCGGGGGGCAGGCAGGTTCAAACTACGGAACTTGATAGAGTACGGGCCTTGTTGCATTTTATTTCAGCTGGCTCTTTTGCTTGTTTCACTGAATTGCTATACCGTGCTGACGATTTCTAACAAGAACGAAACAGCTGTCCACGGTTGCAGCCCTGCTTTATCGGTTTCTGTCGTATTGCTGTCTCGCAAAGTCAAGTTTTTCACGTAGTATCAGCCTTGCAGTGATGTTTGTGTTACAGTTTATTTTTGGCTGATTTGGTCTCTTGCAGATCCTGCGTCAACTAGCAGCATTATCGTTCGCGGTCCTTTGCAGTTTTCACGTTTACTTCATAATAGATCTGGGCCTCATTTTCAGGGTTAACCAATGATCTAGACTAAAACTTTTCCAGCAGAGCTCTAGAAAGGCTGTGAAGACATAGAGGGTAGCGACAAAAGAAAGGTCGAGAAAAGAGAAAGAAAAAGGAGGAAAAAACTAACTAATGTAAACTTCTTAATTCCCTAAAATTTTCAAAGGGAACATTCTTACCCCATTTCTACAGTTTTCTGTCTCAGGAAATTCTCCAAGTGCTTTGGTGTTTCAGCAAATGAGACTGCCGCCACGTTTCCTTTCTCATCCCCAACTGCCGTAGGGTATGCTGGGCAACCAAAAACAAACGGCAAAAACATCTGCAGCTCAGGGAAGGCTCGCCCCATGCCGTCCGCGTCGACAATGGGGAGTCCCAGCTCTGCACCAGCTATCAAGGGCTCCATAGAGTTAGCACCTCCTATCTCGGCTGACACAACAGCGACAAGCTTCTTGTTTGATAGAGTCTGCTAAGGAACAAATGAAAGATTTTGCAGTCATTTCGCATCCTCACCAGCTCACTTAAATGTATTTTTTCCAACTGACTATTACTTTACGATCTTCACTGCCACCATTTTCGGGGTTTGAAGCGTATTTGGCTCAAAATAATACGGTTTACGGGCAGCTGTAACCAAGAGCGGTAGTTTAAAGTTTTGCCGGAAGACAGGGAGTCCGACAAACTTCTTTATTACATATTGCAATTTTACATTACCCGCATATTACAATCTTATGGATCATTTCCACAACCATATATTTACTACAGCTACTTGAATTAAACAAGTAAAAAATGTAACTAATTACGATTAGTAACGATTACTGTTACAGTTTATAAAACACGTGGTTTAACATAATTGTGCAAAGTGGCTGAAAGATGGTTTCGTTTCTTTACACCGGCAAGTCCACAAGGACGTTTTTCCTAAAACGAGTATGTAGTTCAGGAGATCCATCTCCCCCGTTAAAAACCCTAAAATATAATCTCACGATATTCTAAAGAGAGGCTATCGTAACTAATAAGTTTATTAAAAAAAATGAAAAAAAAAAATCTCATTCCAAAAGAAGACAAAAATCGGACAAAATCTCTCATACGAATGACGTCACGAAATGGCGGCAACGATGTCGAATTTTGGGCTTCTTTGGAGGCGGATTTCATTTGGAAAACCTACACTTTAGAGGCTGAAACTTCGATGAGAAACTGAACGTGATTCAAGCTTTTCGTTGGTGTTAACAAGAATACGTTTTTTGGAGTGACCAGGACTAACGCTCGTAACGTCAGCTCTTGAATCTCTTTACGGTGGCCAATTCACATTATCAACCCACTTGATAAAACCAAATTATATTGTTATACTTCCCACCGACGCAGCACCACAGTTTCTTTTGAAACCTACCCCCTCTATTCATTTGCTATGAGGGTCGCATACCTCACTTTCCACAGACATCAAATCTTGAACATTTTGCACTTGTTTGATTCCATCACCTGCGTGCGTTTCCTTCAATGCGTCGGCATTCAGTGAAACCGCGGAGGCTGCCTTCAGCGCTGAAATGGATTCTTTTCCGCTAGGTAATTTCTCGATATCGATTACTGGTGCACCCATACAAGCTGATGCTGCTACTATGCCGGTCATTTCTGGGGTGGATCCTAATCTGAAGATAAATAAAAAACCAAGCGATCATCCTATAACACACAAAAGAAGTGAACATAGTAATCGTATGGCTCTTGATTCAACATAACAACGAAACGAAATCACATGACAAGACACGACATCAAATGGAATGACGTGACGTGACGTGACACCACATGAAATGGCCTGACGTGACGTGACACGACGTTAAACGACCTGACATGAAATGAGATGGCTTGACTTGACGTGACGTGACAAGACGTGACATGATGCGAAGTGGCGTGACATTATTTGACGTTACATGACATGGGAAAGGGACGCTTTATTGAATCACTACGGTTGCCTCCGCCATCGTTGTCACGATGCTCAGTATACGTTCAAAGACGTCGTCGCCTTTGCCGTCATCATACCCCAGCCATACTCTCCTATTTTTGTAATCAACATAGTCACTCACTTGTTGGGGTGAATAACACGGATTTTCTTCCCCTTCTTGATGACCTCCAGGGCCATTAATCTGCCAACATAGGGGCTGCCTCCTCCACCACACCCCATGATCCCCGCTCCGATGGCAATACAGTCGATATCAAACTTGCTCAGAATCCAGTCACCTGATGCAGGATCTACGTACGGATCACTGAATGTCATCTCTTCTTCTTCCTCTACAATGGCTTGTTCATCCGTAGCAGGGACGTGTTGAATTGATTGTGCCTCCGCGGACAAATCATTGTCACTTACTTTCAATCCTTTGAATGAAATTTTACAAGAAAACTAGTTTAAAATTATGGAGGGGGTAAGTTTCTAAAGAAACTGTGGTGCTGCGTCGGTGGGAAGTATAACAATATAATTTGGTTTTATCAACTGGGTTGATAATGTCAATTGGCCACCGTAAAGAGATTGAATTGCTGACGTTTCGAGCGTTAGCCCTTCGTCGGAGCGAGTTTAAAATTATGTTCGCTAGTCTTCGTTCATATTTTCATTTATAGTAATAGTGCTACTCACTGTTTACAAACATTTCTTTTGATATTCAAATTTGCCAACCACTGGAACAAAAGAACCCTTCGTTTTGACGGCCAATCAACCTCTTATTGGCACATTAATACAAATAAATGACGTAACCATGAACCCCGCTATAACCCGTCAATACCATGGATATAAATAACAGTCGACCAAAATTTGCCAATGTACGACTAAATCCCAGCTGTAGTCGGACAGAATGTCCAGACACTTTTTTACGCCTTCCAAGAGAAACGCCAATATTTTGCGTTGACAACACTTTGTCAAGGAGTTCTGTGATATGATGTCCGACATCACTGCTGTTTTGTAATGGTAACAATTATTTGCAGCCCTGCAATACCCATTCAACTCAAGGAAAATAACAATGATATAATTTACAAACATTAGTGCAACGTACACTTGAATCAGTCAGAATCAGAAGTTCAAGTTTAACAAAAGACAAAAAACAAAAGACATAAAGACGATAAAATTGGCGAGGGAGCCCACAATAAACCATGAGGCTTTCACTGTACATATGTGACCAATGCTTAAAGAAAGGTGTCCAACTTCAGCGTAGCCTAAGCTTCTCTGTTAACACTTTATTAAGTCTTGTCTTCCCATACTTGTTCTATTGCATCATTGTCTGGCCATCATGATGGGCGTACCAATCTAACCTTAAAAGACAAAAAGCTACATTGAACCAATCACATACCTAGCTCTAAAAATTCCTGTGGACTTCTATCCTTGCAGTCGGCCAAGTCTCCAACAACTCTCAGATAGTAGCGTACTGCATTTCCAGGTAGATAAGCTAGCGGCACTTCCATCACGTCAATAACAGACAAAGTTTGCTCATCAGCGCCTTCTTCAACGGCTCTTGTACGTGCCACTTTTTCGGCTTTCTCACGTGCCTTTTCACGGGTTGTTTTTTTCATGGCAGTGACTTCATCAAACGTTCCACTGACTTTACTTAAAGCAGCACCAACAGCATTTGCCGCCTACAAAGCATATATTAAATACGAGTTCACTTGCTAGTCGCTGAAAGAAATGGCACAGCAAGTCACGGTCCCACTTTACCCCATCATGATTTCACCAGTGGCGCCAAACTTCGCGATGTTCATGTAAACGCGAACACATAGCTACGTTAAGAATGACAATTTGCGCGCATGCAAACAAGACAGCTTGTTTCAGAGGTCTCGGTCTCGTTAGACAACCATCAAATAAGGTGCGCGGTATAAAACGATCCAACTTGAGTATTGCACTATATATTTATCCACTCAGGTTGCGCTCTATAAAAATATCAGAGTGCGCTAAAACCATCCAATCAGAGTGCACTACAATCATCCAATCAGAGTTCGCTATAAACATCCAATCAGAGTGCGCTATAATCCTCCAATCAGAGTGTGCTACCACCATCCAATCAGAGTGAGTTAAATTATCTTCCCATCTCAATGCGTGTTAGCCATCTCCTTTTCCACTGTACATATTAACTATCCACATCTGATCTGTTTGTTACCTGATAGTATGGAGGGGAAATTACTTCAGAAGCTCCTTTCAAAGTATCTAACCTATCTGGGTTCACAAGAATGCTACCTCCACCAACCAGAATAACAGGTTGGTCCTCACCACTGAGCTGTTGGAAAGATGTAGAGGCCATCAGTATTAATATTCTCAATTCTGTTTGTCATGCATACTCATTATTTCTGTGGAGAAATTTGGTTTTCCGTCAGAGATGACGACCGTGGCCTTTCTGGTCAGACACATCTTCTAACTATCCTTCTTCTCTGAAAGTTTGATATTGTTTTCTATAACCAGTTCTTATCAGTTAAACGTGTTCAAGATCCTATGTCTGTGACATACCTTGTTTAAAAAGTGTTCAGCTTTTTGAACCTCGACTCGTACTTTCCTATTTATTACCTTAACACGATCTATTGCAGCCTCAATCTTTCTTTTGATCTCTGCCAGTGCTCCAATCCTAACTTCTTCTGGAATTTCCTTCACTCTTTCTTTGTCACCAATGTCACAGAAACCAGAAGCAACAGCAATATCGGTAGATGTCATGGTATTTCCGTTAAAAACAAGGGCTTCAGACGTCAGCTTGAAGCCGACACTTGACGGACCAACTGATATTTCACCCTGGTGCAGTGAACACAATAGAATGTCAATATTAAAATTATCTCATGTGTCCATTACCATACCTGCCAACCCCCAGAGTACAAAAAATTCTGGAGACGTCTAGAAATCTTCATTTTAAATAAGACATTTTAAGTATGCTACATGAAGTATGTGTTGAGAAGACTTTTCTCACTACATGAAATGAAAAACGTACAATTTTCTTGTCGCCCGAAGGTCAAAGCGAGTCGCCTTGATTGATGTGTTTTTTTTTTGTTTTGTTTTCCGATCAAGAACAGCTCAAATAAGACCACTAGATCCACACTTCTTGTTTTATTTTCCTTCTTGGCAACCCAAAAACAACTAAATTAATGAAAAAATTTTGAAAAAGCCATGGTAGGTATTTTCCGGGAGACCGGGAGTTCATCAAAAATTTGGAGACTCCCGCCAAGACCGGGAGAGTTGGCAGGTGTGCCATAACCAAGTACCACCACAGGCACCCCAGGCTTACCACAGCCAAAGTAAAAATTATTTTAGCATTTGAGTGAATTTTCCAAAATAATTATGAAATTCAATATATTACACACATCACAAAATGATAACAAACAGCCTAATATCACAAGTTACTGAAACTGACTATATCAACATTAGTTTTGAATAGGTACATATTAGCTAGATCAACCTGCTTCTAGTTATCTGCAAATTTAAAAATAAATAAAATTACAATACTTAGAGTCAGAACTTTAAAAATCATTTATTTGTAGCTCAAGAAATTAACCTCACCAGATTTCTTCAAAAATGGGAGAGAGGGTGCATAAGGTTGTTTTACAGAATTCAATTCACATTATTTTACATAATTATCTATAATAAAATTATTGATTTAAACCTCTATTAGAATAATTTATAACAATAATCATATCATTTGCTATATGTCGAAATGGCTAGTGTATAAAATTCATCCAATAAATGGGAGATATTATTCAAAGATCGAGTATGGATGGAATACTAACCTGCGACTGTTCAACTTTTGATCCACCTCCTAGACCCACACTCAGCACATCAGGCATTCGGAAGTTGGTGTTTACACCTCCAATCTACATGTTTCATTTATTCAAAATTAAAAATAAGTGACAAGGTGTTAGATCTACATTTTGGAACAATTATTGTCTTACAACTGCAAATCAGTTTAATTTTGAACATGCAATATTAATGTTTTTATCGTGATGCAAGTTACTGATGTTGGTCTGCAGGCTTTTAGCCAGAATTTGAAAAGTTGGCATCCAATTTTTTCTTAAAGGCCCCAATCTCCTCACACATTTTTTAAGTCTTATAGTGTGCAGGTAAAAACTACCGTAAATTGTGGTACAAGAAGGGCCAAATGAATATGATTTTTTGGTATAAGTGGTTGACTAAATATACCTTGACTCTTGTAGACGCCTGTCTTGGAAATCCATCTTTCAGTACTCCTACATCAGTTGTTGTCCCCCCAATATCAATCACTATTGCATCCTGAACCCCTGAAAGGAAAGCAGCACCGCGCATGCTGTTTGTTGGACCTGATGCAAATGTTAACACTGGAAGATGCAGAGTTCTGTCAGCACTGCAAGGCAAAAATGATGAAAATTAAAGTTAATGTCATCTTATCAGCCTGATCGGCAGTTCGTACATGCATGTGGTTTGCACAAGTTAACAAGCGCTTTACATGCTCAGTCAATTCTCCCTTGAAAGTAGTCTGAGATTTAGCCTCCCTCGTAGACGTGGGCTTCATCACACATCATCGATATCTCTACTAGCGAGGATATGGAAAAATATGCCACTAGAGCCACGAATGTAATTTCTATTTTGCAGTAATATTTAACACTAATATCTGTATAATAGTCAAATAAATGCATAATTAACCTTATTATAGTGCCATCATTCTGTGTAAGATAAAAGGGGCACTTCAAGCCAAGAGTCCTCAAAGCTGTACAGAATGCTGCCACTGTTTGCCGGCAAAGTGGCTTGAGGCTTTCATTTAAGACTGAAGCATTCTCACGCTCTAAGAGCCCTATTAGGCCCACCTCATGGGAAAGTGTCATACTCATGTCTGGGTATGCAGATTTGATGATTTCAGCTACTTGTGATTCTTGCTCTCTGGAGGCAGGTGAGAACACTCCAACAATGACAATATTCTTTATACCTAGAGGATAGAATAAAATGGGTTTAAGTCAGTGTTCCAATCTTGTATGATCAGAACAGCCACTGATGATTGTTTAAGGTGGCTTGATTGGATTTTTTAGAAGCAACACTGCACAACTTTACTAAGGTCGCAACTGCTAATTAATGCTATTGAGAAACGATTGCTACAGATACATTAGATAAAGATTTAAAATTTGTTATGGATAGCTTTATATTGGCATCAGAGTTACCATAGTAACATAATGGCATAATAATGTGTTTTACTTTAATTTGTTTGTATTCCTCGGCACCATGAAGTTTTTTTCGGAAATCAGAAATGTTTTGTTTTGTCTTGTCCATTCTACTGGGCAAGGCTGCCCAGAGGGAAAGAGCACGAACAAGACTCATTCGTTGTATCTCAAGAATACAATGCATTTTGGGAATGTTGTTCCATCTCATAGTAGTTTGATTTCATTTGAAATTATGTGTAAAAAAGTGATGGCATTGCTTTGTTCCAGTTTCAAGAAAATGGGATTTGATGAGCATGCCTTCAGGTGGTCTCACTGCCTAAAAATGTCATAATATATTCTGAAAATCACTTGAGGTAAAAATTTATCAAGTGATTTTCAGTTTCACATCCATGTTTGCAAAGAATACTGATTTACATTAAGAACTGAACACTCGATCGATTCATTTTGAATTTTCATTTCTTAATAGCGACATGGTAAATTATCAAATCTCTGAGCGGTGTTCCCCCCCCCCCCAAAATCCAATCGAGCCACCTCAAGCACAGTAATTTAAGAAGGAGCAACTCTGTACAATCAAAGAACACAAAATATGTTAATTACTATCTACAAATGCTTGAACTATGACAGACATGTTTACTTTGTGTCAGTCTGAATACTCCTTCAGAAGAATGGATATTTTATCACTATGTAAACCTGTTACTGCTACTTATGGCCTCGACTCTTTTCATTACATTGCATCTAAGAACAAGAACTCCCTACCTAATAATGTAAGATCTGAGTCTACTTTATCTGGTTTTTGAAGACTCCTAAAAGCGATCTCTTTTTAGATTTAGCGATGTATTCAACAATTAAACATTTTTTATGCATGTAAATAGATTTATTTTATGCATGTATTTAGATTTTTGTGTATATTAAATAGATTTTCTCTTTTTAGTTCTCAAAGATATTAGTCTCTCAGGCTACTCTAAAATTTGATGATAAATAAAGTTCATGTTATGTTATGTATCGCACCAGGCAACTACACTCAATGATTGGTTTGAAAATCTTGCACCACTTTTTCAACCAAATCAGAAGACCAAAACCAATCATGACTCATGTGTCAGGGGCAGATCTAGGGCGAGGGTGCAGGGGGTGCACACCCCCTCCTGACAGATGACCTACGGCTCTCTAATACAGCTAGTATTTTGCTTATGTCACCCATCAGTGACATCATCCCTTAGTGGTACGGTGCACCCCTCCTGAGAAAAGTCCTGGATCTGCCCCTGTGCGTTTTCCCGCACTTTGTGTGGGCTATTTCAAGATTTGATTGGACCATTGGGTTGTCTCCATCCATTTTGATTAGCCAAATATAATAACTTTGGTTTTGGCTTTATGACGCATACTCAACTGGAACTCGCTCTAGTAACTTGTTTCAAACAGGTTGACCAGCAAGTGTTTTTTGGCAAAATCTGGGAACAACATGATTTATTGTAAACTTTGCATTCCCTACCTGCGTTGTGCACTTCATTGGCTGCCCTCTTTACTCCATCCTCATCAAGATCAGTGATACAAGAACAGTCATACTGATAGCCTCCATTGAGGAAAAAGTGCACTGCTCCGATTGCATTCCTCAGATCGGCAGGAAAATCACACAAGGGTGGGATACCCATAGTAGATGGTCCACACAATCTTAACACGGCAACTTTGGTGAGACCTTTCCTTTGAACTATGGCATTCACAAAGTGCGTGGTACCGATGTTGACTCTTGTCACATATCGAGAAGGATTTGGTTGAAATTCTTCTGGAAGCTGTCTCAGTGCTGATCTGATAGCTTCAGTGATACCAGATGTGACATCTGATGTGGTTGGAACTTTAGCTGAGCATAGCACTTCTTTCTTTCTAAGGATTACAGCATCAGTGTTTGTTCCACCAACATCAACCCCAATACAAAGCCGCATGGTAGAGATGTTTTATAAAAAATGCATTGATCACTACCAGAGACAAAGAGAAAAGAGCTGTTAAAAAAGATCAACTATTTGTTTACAGATCCAAGGGCAGTTCCAGGATTTTTCTTAGGAGGGGGTGCACCACTAAGGAATGACTTAACTGACAGGTGACGTACGCAGAATACTCATTCTGTTAGAGAGCTGCAGGTCATTTCAGGGAGGGGTGCGCATCCCCTGCACCCTTCCCCTAGATCTGCCCCTGAGATCCTTCACGGTTAGAGGTAGTTGCCAAGTTCATGACTGTTCAAATTTGTGCAGAAAATAACCCCACACTTTATTATATGTGTGAAATTCCTTAGGCCCCATTTATATGGTTTCGGCAGGTAGGGTAACCCTGGGCAGGCGTTTTCTCATATACGACTTTTGCTCAATCGCCTTCCCGGGACATCTGCCAAGTGTCCCATACTGTGACCGGATCGAAATTGCACTAAAAAAGATAATTTAACCCAGCAAGACCTCCAGGAACAAGGATATTTGGTGATTTGAATATTAAAATACTTTATGAATAATCAAACAGGGTCAGCTTTAACTCAGCCGATAGGGACAATGTTTTGTCATATAAACGCTGGGTAAAGTTATCTCGGCGGGGAGGGTTGTCTCGGGTACATACCCGATCATGCTTTACAAAGAATCCTTCTCACGTTTATATTCTAGCAGCTGTCATCGATATTTGGTTATGCAGCAATCTTGCCTAAAAATTGCTCATTAAATATTTAACTTCGAATCATCACCATCTCCACAGTTATAAATACTTCATAACTGATATTGGCTTTACAGAGGAAGGAATATACAATAAGACTATCACAGCTATTACCCAGTGCAGGCCCAAACCGAAGCTCAAGCAGAATGACGCGAACCATTTTATTTTCCGGTTTTCCCGTGCATTAAAATGGTTTTAAGCATCCTGAGAGATCGAAATCAAGTTTAAAAGAAAGCAAGATTAAACGCGCCCAAAGAAACTGGCGGGCCTGAAAACATCTTCAAAATTTTAAGCTAGAAAAAGATAATACACTGATCTACAGTACGTACCTTTTCCTTTCATAGGTCGTACGTCCTTGACTTTTGGGGACATCTTTGGGGGCGACCTGCCCTGGGGCGAACTGTAATGATGCATCAAAACTTCATACCCACCTACGTTTGCGTGACACTATTTCTGCTCCCGCAGTCAGCGACTACGTGAGTATGGATAATTTGAGCTGGCTTAGCTGAAAATTGAAAGCTGCTCAGATGAAAAAACCGTAAGTTTTCCATACATCGTCTCTAATTTTATATACGCACGTAAAAAAATTACGCGACAGTGGATTTCGTGCGCAGAGGAGTATGGGAAGCGCGTACTCGCTACCAGGTCTCTGAGGGGGCAACCTCTCGTCATCAATTTACCACTTAGCTTAGTTTGAGAACTCCGTGCTTTCCGTGAGTCTACCAGGGAAAACAAAACAAAGAAAAGCGAGTAAAGAAATGCAGAACAAATTTCTGAGAATAATTTTTGGAACTGACCTTTATTCAAAGTTAACTTCGCCAGCCTGTAAAGTTTGTAAACTTGCAAACCGTTCGTGCAGCAATTAACTTTCGCCATGAATGACTCCGGTCACAATTTGCTGGATTTCCTCGACAAAGTTCTTGTATGTCACTGAATGCAGTTTCTTCTGTAAGCTTTTTGTCTTTCCTTTCCTTCCTTGTAAATTTTAGGGATTTAAAACTTTAAAATCATTGTTTTTGTCGCGTTGAATTGATCTGTGGATTTGATTTTTCTCGTCACTCGATGATTGGTCATGAGAATAAGCAACTTGATCACGAAATCTAAATTTGATTATTATTTCTTTGACAAACGTTTTCCAACAGCAATAGAACAGACTTTCTACTGTATTTGTTAATAAAGGAAAAATTTGAAGAAGAGATCATTCATTTGAAGGGATTATGCACTCACTGATATACCTGCCAACTCTCACGCCTTAGGCGTGAGTCTCACGCCTGCGAGCTGAAAACTTTGATCTCACGCCAACTCACGCCTACGAACCAAATTCTCACGCCTGTATGGAAAATGTGAGCTGCGATAGCTCTAAATAACACATTTAAAAATATATGCAACTCCAAACAATGCGAGAAACGAAAATTTTCTGTAAAATGAATAAATGACGATTCTTTTCCTCGCGATTTCCGATTTTTGAAAGCAGACACTGAGGACGAGTCGCTGGGACACAAATCTCGTTTCCAGAGGCCGCGATCTTTTTGGTCTGCGGGATGTCATCGGAAACCTTCAAACGTCTTCGGAAATCTTCGTCCATATTCGGAAATTTTTGGATAAGAACATGTTGGCAGGTATACTCACATGACTTCTGATAGTAGATTAAATGCAAACCAAGAAACTATCAAATCATTTATAAACCAAGCTATCGACAATAAAGAACTCCCACCATCAGCAACAAATCTTCTTGTAAAATATCCGCGAACGTCGAAATTTTACCTGCCTCCAAAGCTAGATGTATAAGCCAGATTACCCCGGTCGAATATAGTGCCGGTCGACCTAGAGTTTCAGCATGCAACTTCTTGCGTCACACTTGGACAAGATAACTACACCTTTTGTACGCAATTTTGAACAGTTTATATGTTTAAGATTCCAGCCACATGTTAAACATAGTAGACGCATTTCGCTATGAAAGGGAACATCGTTTTATCTTTACAATAGACATCAGGTCTCTATATTTCCTCGACCATAGAGAAATGAAAATTAGGCGATAGCACAAGTTCAGCCATACGGAGCACAGGCAGCCCAAGCTCACGCTGTCATGGCAAAAATGTAAGAGTTTGTATGGGACCATTGTTCTTTTCTTTGTAGTGGGGAACCCAGAAAGCGATAACTCGCCTAAATGGCCAAGAATTGGCAAAATAAGTGTTCAGACAAGAATAAAAACACAGTGAAAGTAAGGTAAGGCAATTTTATTTAAGATTTGGCAGTATTTTGGTTTGCTAAAAGGTGTTGTAAAATATTCCCATACAAACTCATATATTTTTGCTATGACAGCTATTATGCAGTATGATCCTGATCACAACGTGAGCTTGGGCTGCCTATGTACGGAGAAGTATGTGTGTTCCAGGGGGATCCTTGATTTCTCCTTTTTTATTTCAAAATTTAAAGTCCCTTAAGATGAACAACCAATAGGCAATGTTTGAACGTAAATCTATTGTCAGTTCTATTTCGAGGGAGTTTTATCACCTCCCAACTATCACTTTCATAATTTTTCTTCCAATTTTTGCTATGAGCATCGTAAATTCTCTTGTTTTGGCTAAAATCATGTTATCGATTGCACATTCTCGTCCCCAGAGGCCGCGATTCTTTTGGTCAGCACCAAGGAATCGAGACCTCTAGCCGCCCCAGCTTGTGAGCATGCACAGAGTACTCGTTCTGTAGTTTTCAGCCAATCAGAATTGTCAGATTCGACAATGAGTCCGTGATTCGCGGACTTCCGGTTTTTGAGGCGGCCAGAGGTCGTGATTCTTTTGTGCTGACCAAAAGGATCGCGGCCTCTGGGGACGAGAATGTCGATTGCTCAGCTCGTGACGTCTTGCACATGCGCAGTGCGTTTTCCCGCAGTCGGCTTATGGATTTGGGTGGCTCATCTTTTTTCCAGAAGCTTACCACCCTAACTTTAACTGGGTACTACTTCATAGTCCGAGGTCGGTTGGGCAAACTTCTTCGTACATTTACTAGCGATTGAACAAATTCTCTGAGAAAGTACATTTGCATGGTTGGCATTGGTGTTACTATAGCAACAAAGCAATGTCGTCATAGATTTTGAATATCGGCATTTTTCTCAAAATCGGGACCTAAATTAAGTTGTGCTTATATAGTACATGCAGTTGCAATTAGCGACATATTTTGGGTCGCCTAAGACAATTCCACGGTACTAAGAATAGAATTTTCGCGATCTCTTGGGCTGCAGTGGAGCATTAGAAACTTGTTAATTAAAAAGCACACCGATATGTAGAATATAGACAAAGGAGAAACGTTTGGGGAAATTGCTAGGCACCCAATGTATTATTATATCATATTTTGGGTACATAATGGTAAGTAATAATTTCCGAAATAATGTCACGCAATCGTGGGCATGCGCAGGACCCATCATCAAAGAAAAAGGTTCGTACAAAGTATTAACTTTTGCTAAGATGTTTTCAGGCTCGCTGAGTTTCCTTAGGCGCGTTTAAACTTTCCTTCTTATATGCGAATTTTTTTAACCTTGGTTTTGATCTCTGGGTGCTTAACGTTTGAAATGGATGAAATGGTTCGCGTGATTCGCGTGAGTTGACATTTTTAAACGACAACTCAAAAAACACCTTTTTCTTTGTTCATATGTAAATTGCTGACCTGTTATACCATGTTAAAGCCTTTATTTTTTAGTTATTAGGGAGCTTAAGCAATGACGACGGCGACGGCTAGGACGACGCCTGCTTAAAAATGAATTTATATTTTACGCATGAATCTCGCAATTGCATTGATGTATTCGGTGCATCTATCGCTTTCAAACATAGTTCTTGTAGAAAATATAAAGACGGCGTTTATTTTCAAACAGAAAAACGAAAATTTAGCCGTCGAGGTTCACGTTCTCGTTCTCAGAATTTGGTCATTTCACGTTGTTGTTTTGCAGAGGACGGCAGAGAAATGTACAAAGAATTAGAACGCACGTGCAGAGCTATTGTACTGCTCATTAAATCCTTTGTTTTGCGACGTTCTCGTTGACGTTGCCGTCGTGGTTTGCTTAAGCTCCCTATTGTTGTAAAGCGCCATTGAACCATCGGGAAATGGCGCTCAACAAATTTATTTTTATTCTGCTTCTGTTTATGCACCTATCAATGTTACACCCGAGGGGGCGGGGGGACCCTGGGCATATGTGGGGCATTTGACTTTTCAGAAGAATTTCTGGTCAAAATCCCCACCGTGGGACCCAAAAAAATGGGTAAAATCAGATTAAATGTCCCCATCTTGGGCTGACACATGATACTTAGTATTTCCTCCCGCGTGATGTTCGTGCCACATTCAAAGTTATGAAGAAACAGAACTTAGACTTTTCTATAATTACAAAGCTGAGGTGCAAGTTCATGTCTTTGAAAGGGTTGTTATTACTGTACCTCCAAACCAGCCAAGATGGCTGCATAGATGAGCACATTATGATGTGTCAAGGTCCCATTCTTCCATGCAAAGAAAATCAAATGTCCCCACCCTTGGGCCCAGAATCTTGTCAAACTCCCGAGGGTGGGGAAGGCAATTGAGATAGATATGCCCGGCACCCCCCCCCCCCTTTCCCCTTGGGCTTAACATTGATAGGTGCGTTAGACCTGCACTGGGTAATAGCTGTGATAGTCTTACTTTATATTTCCTTTCAATATTCTCGGTTAATCTGGATAGGTTTTAAACCATTTCCTTCTTCTGTAAAGCCAAGATCATTTGTGAAATATTTTTGCATGAAATGTTTGTGTAAACGGAAGCTGCCAATCCACTGTGGCATGAGGTATACCCTATAACTATAAGCACCCCTTCGAGACTTCAAGACAAAGATGAATGCAACACGTGTGTATGCCGATATTTAATCTCAAGTAGACTGTAGAGATGGTGATCATTTGAAGTTAAATAATCGGCTTAAAGAATTTAATGAGCAATTTTAATTTTAGGCACGATTGCTGTATAACTGTGAGTCTGCTATTATAAATGTGTGAACGATTCTTTGTAAGAAATTGCATGCATATAATTACCTACTAGAAGATGGGTATCCATGTTCTATAAGAAAATAATGCCCGCTTGAGGTCTAGAAAAGCTGCTAGTGAAGCTTCTTTTCTAGACCTCAAAAGGGCATTATTTTCTTATAGGACATTGGGAAACCCATCTTCTAGCTGGTTTTGGATATAGCATTAAAAATTCTAAAAAAATCACCGAATTTACGGGCACGTGTGGCCTCCTTGCTGTTCAATAGCTCGTCCACATTTTCGTCTCCCCAGTAACCTGAACTTATTTCATTAACATTTGTTTTAGGAGCCACAATAGAGAAAATAAAAAGACAACTTCAAAAGATTGTCGCCGCCATTTTTTTCAGTTTGCAACGCAACATGAACTACATCCGGGTACCAGGCTTCTGTAGTTTTTGCCGGCGAGTATACAGGGCTGTATTCTAATTAAGTATGGGGTTATATACTGCACAAATATGAACAGTTCTGAAGGCAATTGCTTTGATTGCAGTGTCAGAACTGATTTGACCCCCAAAATATATTTTTCAATTACCCATCAGTTGTATCATTAGGTACCATTCCTTCTCCATGTAGGATCTGTAAACCAAATAATTGATCTTTTGTCTCTGCAGGTAGTGATCTGTGCATTTTTTATTTAAAACATCCAATAATGTGGCTTTGTATTGGGGTTGATGTTGGCGGAACAAACACTGATGCTGTAATCCTTAGAAAGAAAGAAGTGCTATGCTCAGCTAAAGTTCCAACCACAACAGATGTCACATCTGGTATCACTGAAGCTATCAGATCAGCACTGAGGCAGCTTCCAGACGAATTTCAACCAAATCCTACTCAATATGTGACAAGAGTCAACATTGGTACCACACACTTTGTGAATGCCGTAGTTCAAAGGAAAGGTCTTACCAAAGTTGCCGTGTTAAGATTGTGTGGACCATCTACTATGGGTATCCCACCCTTATGTGATTTTCCTGCCGATCTGAGGAATGCAATCGGAGCAATGCACTTTTTCCTCAATGGAGGCTATCAGTATGACTGTTCTTGTATCACTGATCTTGATGAGGATGAAGTAAAGAGGGCAGCCAATGAAGTGCACAAAGCAGGTAGGGAAATGCAAAGTTTACAATAAGTCACAGTGTTCCAGGGGGGTACTCACATTATTATACATGACTGGGAGGGGGAGGGAGGCTGACAGAGCTTCATAATGCAAACCCAAAAAAATACAAGGGACTGAAATACCTGGCATTAAAATTTCCTACCCAAAAAATATTTAATACCTCAGTACAGAATTATTTAATCAAACATAAATTTCACTTAAGAGATATGGCCCAAAAAAATATGTGACAGATCTCTTGACCCAAAAAACGGTGTTCTCAGATTTTGCCTAAAAGTTAACACTTGTTGGTCAACCTGTTTGAAACAAGTTACTTAAGCGAGTTCCAATTGATTTTGTGTCATAAAACCAAAACCAAAGTAATTATAATTGGCTAATCAAAATGGATGGAGACAACCCAGTGACCCAATCAAAACTCGAAATAGCCCACACAACGTGCGGGGAAAAGCATGAGTCATGGTTGGTTTTGGTCTTCTGATTGGTTAAAAAAATGGTGCAAGATTTTTAAACCAATCATTGAGTGTAGTAATGCAAATTAGCAAAAGCAATTTTCTAATGAATTTCAGCACTCAATTGAAAACTGCTCTATAATAATTTTGTATTTCATAATTTGTGTTCTTCCTGACCCATGCGTATAAGATAGCTATGGTTATTCCAGCTAGTTGCATGGGTAACCTACAAATGCTGTGATTGGGGGGATGGGAGGCTATAGGCGGCTAAGTATCTGTTCAACTGATCATTTACAGTTGACATTTCATTGTTAATCAATAATCCTGATCACTTCATGCTTCGGTTTTATAGCTGTCGCTACAACTGGATCCTATGATCCTAGCATTGTAATGGACCAAATATACAGGTCTTTAAGTTACTTACCTTGGGTATTGGAGTTGTTGGGTGGCAGAGTGACTGGCCGGGGGGGGGGGGGGGGGGGGTGGAGCCACGTTGCTGGAATGGCAATGGAAGGGTTGACTGAAAATTAAATGGGCTATTAACATCCCATCCAACAGGGGGAATGCAATACATCAAGCTTTTTGTCACAGGAACTCAGTTTCTTCTTCTTTAGGGCCCTCTACAGAGTGCCTGGTGGTGCTTCTTAAACAATTGGCGTTTAATTAAAGTGGCTCTACTGAATTTTTATTGGCAACGCCGCTCAGCTTTGAGAATTTACCATGTTGCCATTACTAACAATATTGAGAAATGAAAATTCTTGGGCAAGAATTGAGCATTTAGTTTAATGTGAATGTATTCTTGTAAACATGGATATGAAACTTGAACACGAAAAAAAAACATCAAGTGGTTTTGAAAATATTATCACATTTGTAGGTGTATACCAAATGATTTTATCATCAGTAGCTGTTCTGATCATACAAGATTGGAGCTCTGACTTAAACCCTTTTTATTCTGTCCTCTAGGTATAAAAAATATTGTCATTGTTGGAGTGTTCTCACCTGCCTCCAGAGAACAAGAATCACAAGTAGCTGAAATCATCAAATCTGCATACCCAGACATGAGTATGACACTTTCCCATGAGGTGGGCCTAATAGGGCTCTTAGAGCGTGAGAATGCTTCAGTCTTAAATGAAAGCCTCAAGCCTCTTTGCCAGCAAACGGTGGCAGCATTCTGTTCAGCTTTGAGGACTCTTGGCTTAAAGTGCCCCTTTTATCTTACCCAGAATGATGGCACTATAATAAGGCAAGACATTAAATAATTTATTCTATTTAGACCATTAATTTTGTAAAATCCGAATGAAACTACATCCGTTGCTCCAGTGGCATATTTTTCCATATCCTCACTTGTTAAGATATATTGATGGCATCATTTCCTGCCTTTGCATGGTTGCAGTTTATGCCAAACTCTGGAAATTGAACACTGAATGATAGATTCATGAAGTTCACTGAAGACGATGTAAAGCCCTCATTGTGGAACAGAAAAATGCTAACACAAAGGGGGTTAAATATCTAAGTCTGTATAGGGTTACCCCCAGCAGTAAATCTGCCAGTACCCATTTATACACCTGGGTGAAGAGAGGCACTGTGAGGGTAAAGTGTCATGGCTATGAGCGTGATGCAGTGTCCCAGCCGAGGCTTGAACTCGGACCATGCGATCCGGAGTCCAGCTCACTAACCATTAGTCCACCGCATCTCTCACGAAAAAATTCCTCAGCGAGGAGCAGGAAAATGCTAACACAAAAAATTGAACTTCATGTTACTTCATTATGTACTGTTCAAGGAGTTTCTTGCAAAGTGAATATGAGTGGGAGATAATAGAAATTTATGATTTAGTCCTGCAGCCAACAGATCAACAGCCCTGTCGACTGAATGATTTGTTTATTAAGTAATCAGTCAACACAAGATATACTACCTGGATCACTGTAAAGCTATCAGTAATCAGTAAGCAATTCTTCAGGTCAAATCTCAGACTGATTTCAAGGGATGAATTAACTGAGTATGTAAAGAGTGCCTGTTTACTATTGCAAACCACATGCATGTGCATAGTGCCGAAGCTGATAAGATGACATTACTTTTTCATTATTTGTCTCTTTTACCTAGTGCTGCAAGAACTCTGCATCTTCCAGTGTTAACATTTGCATCAGGTCCGACAAACAGCATGCGCGGTGCTGCTTTCCTTTCAGGGGTTCAGGATGCAATAGTGATTGATATTGGAGGAACAACCACTGATGTAGGAGTACTGAAAGATGGATTTCCAAGACAGGCGTCTACAAGGGTCAAGGTATATTAAGTCAACCACTTATACCATGAATCATAATATTCATTTGGCCTTTCTTGTACCACAGTTTACTGTAGTTTTACCTGCTGCAAACTATTAAGACAAAAATGTTTTGAAGGATTTGGGGCCTTTAAGAAAAAGTTGGATGCCAACTTTTCAACTTTTGACTAAAAGACCAACATCTGTATTTTTGATTGATTCTTAATACTTATTTTAAACTTGCACCATGAGTTCATTAATGTTGCATGTACAAAATAAAACTGATTTGCAGTTGTAAGACAATGTTCAAAAATTTAGATCTAACACCTTACCACTTAATTTTAATTTTGAATAAATGAAACATGTAGATTGGAGGTGTAAACACCAACTTCCGAATGCCTGATGTGCTGAGTGTGGGTCTAGGAGGTGGATCAAAAGTTGAACAGTCGCAGGTTAGCATTCCATCCATACTTGATCTTTGTTCATTTAATAATGATAATAAGTCTCATTCAGTGGATGAATTTTATGCACTAGTCATAGCAAATGATATATTGGGATAAATTATTCTAACAGAGGAACCAATGTGAAATTCTGTCAACAACCATATGCATCCCTCTCTCCCATTTTTGAAGAAATCCAGTGAGGTTTATTGATCTTCAAATAAATGACTTACTCTCTAAGTATGGTAATTTTATTTATTTTTAAAATAACAGATAACTTGGAGTAGGTTGGTCTATGCACCTATTCAAAACTAATGTTCATGTAGTCGGTTTCACGTCTAATAACTGAGTGATTATCTGTTTGTTATCATTTCTTGATAAATTTCGTAATTGTTTTTGGAAAATTCCCTCAAAATTCCCTTTGCCTCTGAACATTTCCTGTGGTAAGCCAGGGTTGCCTGCGGTGGTACTTAGCTATAGACACACAACATATTTTTAATAAGGACCTTTTTACGTGTTCACTACACCAGGGTGAAATATCAGTTGGTCCGTCAAGTGTTGGCTTCAAGCTAACGTCTGAAGCCCTTGTTTTTAACGGAAATACCATGACATCTACCGATATTGCTGTTGCTTCTGGTTTCTGTGACATTGGTGACAAGGAAAGAGTGAAGCACATTCCAGAAGAAGTTAGGATTGGAGCACTGGCAGAGATCAAAAGAAAGATTGAGGCTGCAATAGATCGTGTTAAGGTAATATCTTCTAAACTTTGTTTAGATTGATAAGAACATTTTGCGTTGTTTTCCAAGAAGCAGGCAGAGCAAAGACTGATTTAATTCTATGAGAAAGTGTTCAGTTTGTGCACTGTTAAAGTCTTGTCAGGAGTCTATAAAGGTTATTATTCATTTGGTCGTATTGTTTAGTGCTTGTGACATTTTCGACTCAAATCTTATGCTATACATACTTTGACAAAGCCTTATTTAAAGAGGCCAGTGAAGAAGGATAGATACAGTAGAAGTTGTGTCTGACTGAAATGTAGCAGACATGGCTGTCATCTCTTTTGATTGAAAACCAAATTTCTCCACGGAAATGAAGAGTATGTATGACAAACAGAATTGAGAATATTAATTAATACTGGTTGCCTGTATCTTCCCAACAGCTCAGTGGTGAGGACCAACCTGTTATTCTGGTTGGTGGAGGTAGCATTCTTGTGAACCCAGATAGGTTAGATACTTTGAAAGGAGCTTCTGAAGTAATTTGCCCTCCATACTATCAGGTAACAAACAGATCGGATGTGGATAGTTAATATGTACAGTGGAAAAGCAGACGGTTAACAGATTGGATGCTAATTTAACTCACACTCTGATTGGATGGTTGTAGCGCACTCTGATTGGATGGTTATAGTGCACCGTAATTGGATGGTTATAGTCCACTCTTATTGGATGATTATGGCGCACTCTGATTGGATGGTTATAGCGCACTTTGATTGGATGGTTATAGTAAACTCTAATTGGATGGTTTTAGAGCACTCCGATTGGATGATTGTGAAACGGACTTTTATTGGTAAATGTAATTGGAACTCTGATTTGGCTGTTAAAGATATTAATAATAACGTCTACTTAGATTTGATATTTTTATAGAGTGCAATCTGAGTGGATAGATATATAGTGCAATGTGATTGGATGGTTAGAAAGCATACTCAAGTTGGATAGTTATAATATATATACTGCGCAGTCTTATTGAATGGTTGTCTAACGCGCACATGCCATTGAGACCTCATAAACAAACTGTCTTGTTTGTATGCGCGCGAATTGTCATATTTTAACCTATTTATGTCTTTGTGTTCACTTTAACATCAACAAGTTTGGCGCCATTGGTGAAATCATGATGGGGGAAAGTGGAACCGTAACTTGCTGTGCCATATATTTCACTGACTAACAGGTAAACTCCTGTTAATATATCTTTTATAGGCGGCAAATGCTGTTGGTGCTGCTTTAAGTAAAGTCAGTGGAACGTTTGATGAAGTCACTGCCATGAAAAAGACAACCCGTGAAAAGGCACGTGAGAAAGCCGAAAAAGATGCGCGTGCAAGAGCTATTAAAGAAGGCGCTAATGAACAAACTTTGTCTGTTATTGACGTGATGGAAGTGCCGCTAGCTTATTTACCTGGTAATGCAGTACGCTACTATCTGAGAGTTGTTGGAGACTTGGCCGACTGCAAGGATAGAAGTCCACAGGAATTTTTAGAGCTAGGTATGTGATTGGTTCAGTGTAGCTATAGTGTTGTAAGGTTAGATCAGTACGTTGATTATGATGGCCAGACAATGATGCAATAGAACAAGTATGGGTAGGCAAGACTATAATAAATATTAACAAAGAAGATTAGGCTACGCTGCAGTTGGCTGTAAACATAACACCTATAGATTTAGACGCATTTGTCAGATATCTTCAGTGCCTGGATTTAACGAAGTGCTAAGAGAATTGGAAAACAATCAACATGTTCGTTATTTCGAGGCATAGTTAATAATTGTTTTTGAATGGTATTACGTTGCGCTACCCAGCATTTCTGGATCTTAACTATCACTACAAAGAGGATCAAGCGGATCACAAGATGTGTCGATAGTGTCAATGTCTACATCTTTAATGAGCTGTTATCTGTTATCTGTAATTGCACTTTGTTGACAATTAATTTTGTTGCCAAGACGCTGTTTGGGCAAGAGCTCGTAAGAGGTGCCACAGCAATGGCGTCCGTGGCGGACGGACTGTTGCAGGGTTTAGACGAGGGCTGCAGCGCTGGCTTCATTGGAACATCACCCTGCTGTAAAAGGGTCCTCAACCGATGGAGCTGAACTTGCAGTTGGTAATTATGTTCCTCGAGAACCTTCTCGCGTACCTCCAGACGTTCCCTCTGTTGTCGTAAATAGGCCTCTCTGGCAGGGCCCTCAACAGGAACGACACTTGGTTCCTTTTTGCCTCTGGTGTTGTTGTTGATGAATTGAGGTGCTACTGCAAATTTTATTCGATGTTTAAAATCTGATGGAGGAAGGTGGTTTCTTATGGGCCTCCTCACCAATTTTATCCTCTTTTTTATTTCTTTTGTTATTTTGTTTTGCTTTGCAAAAATAAACTTCTTGAATTTGAACTTGATTCAAGTGGAAGTTGGCAATGCGCAATTGTTTGTAAATTATATCATTGTAATAATTTTTTTCGTGAGTTGAATGGGTATTGCAGGGCTGCAATCTCGTCCCCAGGGTCTCTCATCTTCCCGCCCTCCTCTCTCGCTCCGGGAGGGCTGGAATGAGGTTAGCAGGTCTGCAAGTATATATTTTTCCCACCAATGGACAATGGGTCCGACTAAGTCACCATTTTGATCGGACAAAACGGCAGTGATGTCGGATTTAATATCACAGAACTCCTTGACGAAGCGTTGTCAAGGCAAAATATTAGAAGGCGTAAAAAGATGTCCGGACATTCTGTCCGACTGCAACTGGAATTTGGCAAATTTTGGTGGACCATTGTCCGATGCCCGACTGTTATTTGCAACCCTGGTATTGACCGGTTAGTCCAAAAATGAAAACATGAACGAAGACTAGCGAACATAATTGGAAACTAGTTTTCTTGTAAAATTCCATTCAAAGGATTTAAAGTAAGTGCCAGTGATTCGTCCACGGAAGCACAATCAATCCAACAAGTTCCTGCTACGGATGAACAAGCCATTGTGGAGGAAGAAGAAGAGATGACATTCAGTGATCCGTACGTAGATCCTGCATCAGGTGACTGGATTCTGAGCAAGTTTGATATCGACTGTATTGCCATCGGAGCGGGGATCATGGGGTGTGGTGGAGGAGGCAGCCCCTATGTTGGCAGATTAATGGCCCTGGAGGTCATCAAGAAGGGGAAGAAAATCCGTGTTATTCACCCCAACAAGTGAGTGACTATTTTGATTACAATAATAGGAGAGTATGGCTGGGTTTTGACGATGGTGACGGTGACGGTGACGGCGACGGTGACGGTGACGTCTTTGAACTTGAGCATCGTGACTGCGATGGCGGAGGCAACCGTAGTGATTCAATTAAGCGTCCCTTTCCAATAGGATTCCCCTCAACAGAATATGCCCCAATTTAAGTGTTTTGAATGTTATGTCATGGTATGTAATGTAACGTCAAATAATGTCACGCCACGCCACGTCACATCATGTCATGTCATGTAACGTCGTGTCACGTCATGCCATTTTATGTCGTGTCTTATCATATGATTTCGTTCCGTTTCATTTCGTGTTATGTCTTGGTCATGTTGTGTCAGGTTAGGATCCACTCCAGAAATGACCGGCGTAGTAGCAGCACCATGTTTTATGGGTGCACCAGTAATCGTTATCGAGAAATTGTCTAGCGGAAAGGAATCCCTTTCAGCTCTGAAAGCAGCCTTCGCGGTTTCACTGAATGCCGACAAATTGAAGGAAACGCACGCAGGTGATGGGATTAAACAAGTGGAAAATGTTCAAGATTTGACGTCTGTGGAAAATGAGGTATGCGACCTTCATAGCAAAGACAGCCACCTTTTTTTTTTCGATTTTTTTGTGTAGTGAAGGAGTAGGATTGGAGTCGGGAGAGAGTGGCTGTTTGGTCTTCGATGCTTTTCAAATGACTGTCTGCCAGCCCTTAATTACTTCAGAATAAAACCTCGTGCCAGTTAATGAATAGTTATCTGGCAACATTTTTGTACTTTATATTTTAGCATTTTTCCACTATGAACTTTGAACTAAGAATCACCTCACTAGGTTTCCTTCAGGCGATCGCCGTCCCTATAGGGTGGTCACCCAGTTCGGATCTCATTCCAAACATTAATATAGCTGGCCTGTTTTGTAGAGAGTTTCGGCAAAAACGTTCGACTCCAAAATAACACCTCAGTGGTTCTTGACTGCAAAATCTTTCATTTGTTCCTTTGCAGACTCTATCAAACAGGAAGCTTGTCGCTGTTGTGTCAGCCGAGATTGGAGGTGCTAACTCAATGGAGCCCTTGGTAGTTGGTGCAGAGCTGGGACTCCCCATTGTCGACGCGGACGGCATGGGGCGAGCCTTCCCTGAGCTGCAGATGTTTTTGCCATTTGTTTTTGGTAGCCCAGCATACCCTTCGGCAGTTGGGGATGAGAAAGGAAACGTGGCGGCAGTCTCATTTGCTGAAACACCAAAACACTTGGAGAATTTCCTGAGACAGAAAACTGTAGAAATGGGGTAAGAATGTTTCCTTTGAAAATTTTAGGGAATTAAGAAGTTTGTTTTCATGATCTCTGATAGTCACGCGATTGTAGGTTTTAATTTTGACGTTTTTGCACAATGTTCTATCCACTCGGTACTGTTATGTTTACTTATTTGAGAACCCCCGTTTGGATATTTTCTGATCAAAGTATTGTACTGTTCATTCCTTTCGTCATGTGATACATGTTGTTACAAATAACATTGAAATATTTATGAATTGCTGACAGACACCTCTAAAAGATGGACAACTGGCCATGGGTGGTGTTGGCCAGACATCTTCCCTAAGACTGACAGTTGGTACCAATCGATCCGACTGTCCGTCGTAGAGAAAGTTGACTGTAGTCTGTCAGTGCAGAGCTCTGATCTGAGAAGCTCTGTTAACCTTGAGTGTTTGGCAGTCAGCGACAGTTTCTCGTTTCTTTTCGTTTTCGTAGATGTATGGCTGGTTTATCGTTCATTTTGGACTGGAGCGATGTGAAAGATAAGTGCGTGTTGTACTCCCTCAGTCGCACATGGCGCCTGGGCAACACTGTACTTCGTGCAAGGCACAATAAGGCGTCCCCTGTGGACAGCATCCTTCAACACGAGAATGGCAAGCTTCTGATCACTGGAAAGGTTGGTTAGAAATAAATCTTATCCCCAAATCTAGCTTCTATTATCATTCTTATCGCTTTCTTTACCTTTCTTGTTTTCAAACATATTCGATTGAAAACAATTTCTGAGGAGATTGATGGGAATTTATAACAAACAGCAGAGAAACCGGCAAATTCTGATGCACAAACCTTTGTTTACAGATCGCTGACGTGAGTCGTGTAACGGAAGGTGCCTTCAACAGAGGAAATTTACGTATCGAAGGGTCTGGGAAGTTCAGTGGCTTCACTCTCGGTATCGAGTTCCAGAATGAAAATTACGTGGCATTCATCTCGAATCCTGATGGTTCCAAAAACATTTTGGCCACAGTACCTGATCTGATTTCTGTAGTAGATGAAGATACAGGCGAGCCAATCACAACGGAAGAAGTGCGTTACGGTTTACGAGTCGCTGTTATCGCCATGCCTTGCTTTCCATTGTGGAACACTCCACAGGGTTTGGCAGCTGGTGGCCCTGTGGCATTTGGGTATCAAGATGTTGTTTACAGTCCCATCGACTTGTATGAGGAGCACCGTCCCATCCCCAGAGATTGACGGATTTGGTTTGCCATGAACAAGCCAACTAAACAAATTAATTAAAGTGGATAATCTCCATCAAAAGGGGCGATGTAATTAAATGCACTCTGCCACTGAGTTTTGGAAAGACGATTTGTCTACGTGTGTTGTTTTAAATAACAGCATTGCAAAACGTTTTTTAATGCAAAAGCCATGTGAGTGCCGCAGTGGCTTGATGAGGGTCTCAATGGGGTTAACCGTTAGCCGTAAAATGGCCAAAAATTTAGCCGTTAGGCGTAAAAATGAAAGAAATTTAACCGTTAGCCGTAAAAAAATGTCAACCGTAAAGAATCTAAATACAAAAGTAGAGGCCTCGAGAACTTTTTTTGAGGCTGATGTATTGTGTGTTTCTGTGTTCTGGTAGCGAGAAAAGCCGATCGAAACCGGAAGTGTCGCATAATTTGTCACGTCGTTGCGCGAGTTGACAGACGTTTTGACAGCTCTTGTATTTTACGAGTGTACACACACACAAACATACTTTTTTTACCTCAAAATGGTCCAAAGACTTTCAGTATGTTTTACAACAATGGAAATTAATATTTAAGTTCTTAAAACAACAGCATTTATTTTTTAACTTCTCCTGTTAACCGTAATGGAACAAAATTAACCGTTAGCCGTAAAAGAGCCAAAAAATTAACCGTTAACCGTAAAAGCCACTACCCCATTGAGACCCTCCTTGATGGTTTGTGCGTTGAACCGCGGATCGAGCGGTCTGGGTTCTAGCCCCGGCCGTGGCACTGCGTTGTGTCCCTGGGCAACACGCTTTACTATCACAGTGGGGAAGGGGAGGGGTTAGCATCCCATTCAGGGGGGAGGGGGGATGGGAGTGGAAACACTTTTAGTTGCCAGTGCTACAAAAACCGGGATAATCTCCGGCCTGATGGGCCACTAGGCTCGTATGCAGACTTTACCTTATACCTTACCTATACACGCCAGCAGGCATACAAAATGTATTGTTTGCAAATGAAAAGTAACTGGCAGCAGTAATCATATATGAGAGAGTGGCCTTATTTGGAATATGACTTGCTGGACAGAGCCAGAAATGCTCAACAGGGGAGTGGTGGGGGAGGGGAACGTTCATGCGCCATTCTACGAAGCCAGCAGTATTCGCAACTTATCAACCGACAGGACGGTTTTTGTCTTTATTCAGTTTGGACATCATGTAAACCTCACGAATCCTCTATTAATGAAATACAATCATGAAGAGTTACTCCCAGCTCAGGAGGTCTCCTCGTGGCTTACTGCTCCAGTGACCGGGCTAAATGCATCTGACCACTTGGCTAACGACAGTAGGCCTCATTCATCATATTAATTATGATCAACGTGCTACTTCTCCACTCACTATAGAGCGAATTTCAATTGAGTAGCAAATTGATTACTTTGGCCAATCACAAAGGACGGAGACAATCCAGTGAACCAATCAAAACTCGAAGTAATTACACGTAGCCGACACAAAGCGCGGGAAGACGTGCGCGCGCGAGTTACGATTGGTTTTTACTTCCGATTGGTCGAAAAAGTGGCGCTAGATTTTAAACCAATCACTAAGCTTGCTAAGTGTTGGTGCAACATGTTAATTTTAAAGTCCAGGAGAGAATGTGGTAGGATCATTGCAATTTGAATATGATGCTCTTTCCAGTTTGTATTATATTTCAATTGCACGTTTGTCTACATCGAGAGTTGGACTCCATTCGATTCCTTTTATTTCACTCTTTATACAGCTTACAGTGGGTGATATTAAGTATGAATTGTCAAATAGATTCGCTTCAAGTAATCTGCTAGACTCGTTACGGTAATTAACTATACACATTGTCATTTGTTGCTTCGCAGGAAACGCCCTTTGACAAATGCACGTCCTTCCTCTGCGTTCTTTTCAAGTAACTCACCTTAAGCAGCATGAACACACCAATCAAAACAGCACAACACGGCCAGAAAAACACGTGGAACGTAACCATTTCGTGAACGTTTTTGTCCAGGATGACTTCTGTAGGCTCATTTCGGTCAAAATAGCATTTTAAATTTGCTCCTTTTTTTCCCTTAGCGTTCTTATATTCGAGTACGGATGCAAAGTTGTCTTTCTCGCTTGGCTTGCAGGATGGTCCGTATGTACACTGAAAAAAGAAGAACCTAGATGAGAACATTAATAGATTGACCAGACTCTGCACGCAAATTAAACTCTCAGGAAAAGGTTTACCGACTTCAGACACTTTACCCCCTCGTGGGTAGCTTGAATGTTAAATCATTATACATAATTTATAATGACAGCGCATCCATGGAGGGAGGCTATTGACTGGATTATATTCTCATTGAAACACTATAAACCTTGCAATTTTCACTTTTCAGAATTGGCGTAAATTCCATCATTTCCTCGGCAATGAATCGCTGCAAGCGTAGGAGGCGAAGCCCTGAGAACGAGTCAGCGAGGGAAGTAAAGTTTGTGGAATCTGGTGCGGAAGCGCGACTCAACTCGCCATTCGCGCAGAGTATTCCCAAAATTTTTCTCTAAAGTGCAGCTTGTGCCGGCTGAAATACCAGTGAAAGCCCATTCTCTTACAAGTTGAGTTCTATAATTTTTGTGGAATCTGGTGCGGAAGCGCGACTCAACTCGCCATTCGCGCAGAGTATTCCCAAAATTTTTCTCTAAAGTGCAGCTTGAGCAGGCTGAAATACCAGTGAAAGCCCATTCTCTTACAAGTTGAGTTCTATAATTTTTGGAATTTCTAGTCTTATTTAGAATGACTCATCTGAATTACTGTTAGATTACGAAAAGATCGCTTAATTTGTGCCGAGTTTTAGTGTGCAATAAATTCAGTCGAAAATGAAAAGCCAATTTTCTGGAACTGATAATGCCATTTAGCCACACTAGTTTGCAGGACGATAAATGCAAATTCAGCCATAACACTACTGGAAAAAAATCAGGCTCTGAAAAGGATTCGAACACACGACCTCTGCGTTACCGGTGCAGTGCTCGTGTGTGGGTTGGCCCTTTATGTGGACGTAATACTCGGCTCAAGTATGTGAATAACAAATTAATAAATGTCCATCAGTAGTAATTCAGTAAGTAAGTATGACGATAAATGATGGATATTTATTAATTTGTTATCCACCGACTTGTCCCGAGTATTACGTCCACATAAAGGGCTAACCCACACACGAGCACTCTCATGTGGCTTTGATAACTCAGTTGCATTGGTGGAGCACTGCACTGTTAACACAGAGATCGTGGGTTCGAATCCTGTTCAGAGCCTGGTTTTTTTCAGGCCTTTGTTCCAGTAGTGTTATGGCTGCATTCGCATTTATCGTCATACCTACGTAATTGCTACTGATGGACACTTATTAATTTGCCACACTAGTTTGTTTTAAAGGCCCTCAAGGAAAAGCGTCAGTATCACAAGTACCGCCAGGCCCGTTATTTCAACTCTCGGCAGCCGGCCGTATTTTAAAATGATTATTGTTTAAGTGAAACCCTATTACCATATAACTGAACAAAAACTGTATAAAACACAGCATGCTAGAGAAGGCTAACAATCTCTTTGCATAAATTTGCTTTGGGTCGTGATGCAAACAACAGGTTTAATAGATTGGTTGAAATTTACAGTGGCCGCTTTGCATGATTCAGCCTGTGTTTAGTTTGGTTTGTTGACCAAATGGCTTGTGGGGGCTTGCCAGTACTCTTTGTGGTACCCTACAACTACCTTTTAATCTATAACAGCCGGACAGTCCCGAAATCCTTTTATCTAAATTTGTCTAAAGCACTTTATCTAAATTTGTGGAACCTTCGTGAAACATCACATTTCACGCTGATCCTTAAAATTACAGTTCCTCAGAAACGCAAATAAAAAAATAGACGATGACGATCGACTTACTTCAGATCCAAAATCGTAGTAGTTGTTGTGCAAGAGAACAGGTTCTGTTTGAGCCTTTTGCCCCGGTCCCGCTGAAATTCTGACCAAAATACGCAAACAAGGATAGCGGCTAAAACAAGTGCGCATTCCACAGTCACAACTCACGTTTCCACCCGTAAAAATCGATTCTTCTACGACACAATTTCCACTCTCAAAAGCGAAGCATTTTGCGAGTTTTTGAACGACGTCTAACCCAAGGAGCACCATAAGAAATGCGGCAAACAAAATGAAAGCTGTTGCTCCAGAAAGGCACTTCAATCGAAGTACTGTTCGCTTTTCTTGCTTCAGAAGTTCTTCGTAAACTCGACGTATTTTCATCGGACGATAAAGATGGCAAAATTCCGTGGAGATACACAACAGGTTTCCGCAATCCAATCGAATTCAACGTGAAACAACTTATGATTGATCTTCATCCTTCGTCGCTCGCAATTGCCAGTTGAATTTAGTTGCTCCCGGCCCGACGTCTGTGTTCTTTAGCAGCGGGTGGCATAAAAAGATATACAATGCCGCTGTTACTTCCTCTGAATTTACCAACGCTTAATGACAAGATTATGAATATTCATCTTTGAATGGTGAATATGCTGTCAAAATATTGTACCAACTGTCGATGATTGTTTATAAGTCGAAGGCCTCTTTTTACGTTTCAAAATAGCAATATGCACCAGGGGACGTTGAAATGGCAATGATTTAAGAAAAAGTTATGCTGTGACTCGTAAAAGGATAGATCATGTGTTATTCACAAAAAAAGTCATAAAAACAATGGATATAGAATATATATTTTTCCTTTTTATTCGGTGACATATTGAAGTAGTGGCTATCAGGGGATGGCTTTGTATTTATTTTATTTGACAGCAATATTACAAGCATTTTAGGCATCCTACTGATGATCGGTTATGGCAATTAGATATTTTTTACAGGAGCCGACATTGAGATTGTGGTCTAATTTCGTGTGCCTATTGTTCGCCTAACGTGTTATGACGAAGCTGATGCAAATTTTGTTGCCGGTATGAGCCCTTACAGTTATCGCAATGATAGACGCAGGTCTAATGTTTAGAATTCAGCCTGAAATAACTGACATCACTATGAGGCTCTTGGGAATAAGCCCCACAAACCCTGTACATCGTTTTCACGTGACAAAAGAAAGATCAAAGTTTTTATCCTTATCAGGCAAAAGACCGCTCACAACTTTTCAGCGCAATGGCATCCTACGTTTAGAAATGTAGCGTATTTTAAATTTCAGAATTATGGCGGTGCGTGGTATTAATTAACTTTCATCTCCCGAGCTGCCTAGTCCCCAGGCGCCGCTCGGTCAAGGCGGGAAAACAGGGAGCGCGGGGTTGCGCGGGGTAGATAACGCCACGCGAACCGCAAAAAAAATCAATCCCAAAACACAAAGCGCACCCCGTACGAACAACGAGCAACGCCTGGGGACGAGTCAGTACTTATATTGTGATTTTTAGCCATTTGAGAAGTCAAAGTAGTAACAAAAGTGTTTATGTAAATGTTTGTTTCTCCATAATTATCAGATTATCATGCCCATGCAAGTTATTTTTTTGTTCCTTTACAGTGTAAGATTTTTTTCTTAAATTTTTGTTTTGCAGGATATTTTTGTTTGTGTTTGGACTTCCCTCCCCTTCACATTTCTAATTGTGGATCCCTAAAATGTTCGGCCCGTGTTAGACCTCCATGCTACATATCCCCTCAGTATGTATGAACAACACATGGGGTGTTTACTATTTGTAGAAAAAATTCGGCTGGTTTGATCGTTGGATAAGTTTTAATTTTCCGAATCACACTGAGATTTCGCTTACCATATTACTTCGTTGAAGCTCGCTCTGCTTGATGACTGATTTGCCAAGGTGAAATTATCTTTCCAAAAAGTTAATTTCTTCAGACTCTGAAAAGAAAAAATTCGCGCGGAGACTCCACTCGCATTCGTTGAATGTTCTGTATGTACATAAGTCTCTCAATCAATTACACGTACGCTCAAACTACAAACATTAAGGAAACGATCGCCACTTTCTCTGCCTTAAACTGACACTAGGTTTGTACCACGCATGCTAGTTTGTAGCATAGATGAATTTTAAGTGACCGAGGTAAACATGCACGGCAATAAGACAACAAGTCCGAGCTTTCTTTGAGCGAATAGTCAATGATGCGCAGCCGAGTGGACTATCATTTATAGAAAACGAGGGCGGGTAGTCTAATAGAAAGACTAAAGAATTGCATTAAAAAAGCTACCATTTCATATACTTTTAATTTAAGCCAAATCTTGTCTTCAAAGAGCAACGCGCGCGTGATCGTTTTCTATCGGCGACTAGAAAACGGTGGGAGAACCAATCAGATTCACGGATTTCCAACAGAACACAGTTGAGTTTCTTGATATAGAAACTCAGCTGTGTTCTACTGGAAATCCGCGAATCTGATTGGTTCTCCCGCTGTTTTCTATTCGCCGATAGAAAACGATCGCGCGCGTGTTGCTCTTTTAGGCACGATTTTTATTGATTTTTGGCTTAAAAGCACATAAAAAAGTAACTTTTGGAAAGCAAACCTTTTGAGTTTATACTAAAACAATTGGACTACTCGCCCTCGTTTTCTATGAGCGATAGTCAACTCGGCTGCGCCTCGTTGACTATTCGCTCATAGAAAATTCGGGCTCGTAGTCTAATTGTTAAATAGTATAATTTGGTTTTATCAACTGGGTTGATAATGTCAATTGGCCACCGTAAAGAGATTCAAGTGCTGACGTTTCGAGCGTTAGCCCTTCGTCGGAGGGCTAACGCTCGAAACGTCAGCACTTGAATCTCTTTACGGTGGCCAATTGACATTATCAACCCAGTTGATAAAACCAAATTATATTGTTATACTTCCCACCGACGCAGCACCACAGTTTCTTTAGAAACTTACCCCCTCTATTAATTGTTAAATAGAGCCGCCACGCGAATTGAATTCAAAGACGACCAAAACCACGCGGAAAGGGCCTGGAAATAGAACTGTAGATTCGTTCAAATGGCGAGAACTGTACAGGACCGCAAATGATCCCGACCCGCAAATGATCCCAGGACCGCAAATGATCCCCAAATTGGACCGCAAATGATCCCCGGACCGGAAATGACTCCTACAATGTGATACCGTCAAAAAAAGAATGGCGTGGACTCTACATCGAGTTTATGGAGGAATATATTTATATGTGAACCAAAGTAAAGATTAGAACATGAGAAACCCCATACAAATCTGGAAACATACCGCGTTACATGAATTTGATTATATAGCCGCAATGCAAAAATAAAAACATGAATCAAAGAGGCCTTTGGTGTCTTATATCATTAACCGCTTTGATTTTCCGGTACACTACTTGCGTCCTTAAAAAAAGAGAAAACAATATATAATTTACTTAATTTATTTGAACTATGTTTCCTTTAAAAGTTACTTTTGGAAATGTTCCATAAAATACAGTAAGCGGTTAATGATTGATGGATAGGAAAATTATGTCAGGCGTTCAAAGCACCAAAGCGATACGCACTGCGTATGAGTGGTAAATCATCATCAAGTCAGTTTTGCATTTCCGGTTGCTTTTGTAATCTAATGGCGTAAAACAAAATTCCCACAGCGCGACGTTTAAACACAAAAAAGTAAGAATAGCAAGGAAGGTTAGGTAAAGAATGGTTTCCTTCGAAAGTTTATTTATTTCTGTTGCTCCATATTTCTGCGCCAAGGGATTTTCTTCTTGTACCAACATTGAAAATTATGTTTAAAGATTGCAGGTCGCTAGCGCTCAATACGGCGGCAATTTGTTTCCACCGTCTCTCCTCCTTTGCTCGCAGCTTAGTTTTCTTCACACGCAAACGGCCACAAATTAGAAAAACAAAAGACAACACAAAACCAAACTATGGAACTAATGAATTTTTAGGTTCAGGTGTAGTTCGATAATTTTGTTCGTCACTAGGACAAAAGTGACAAAACAAGAAAAATAACATTTAGCATGGTTCAACATGAATGAATTGACTCTTCAACACTGCCGATACTACCTGGAGTTTTTGCCAAGAAGGTAAAAAGCTTGTATTGTATTTCCATTCAAGAACACTGCAAATTTATTTCTTATACTCCTCACATGTCCATTGACGGCGAGTGGGGCGATTATATTGCCTTGCTAGGCTTGGTGAACATGCTCGACATTCCTGTTGCTGTGGTTTCCAGCTTAGGCGAGGATGGATTAAACATAATCTATCCAGCCGCATCCGCAACCCAAAGTAATGAAGCCAATTTTCAGAGCATTGCTTTGATTGGTCATGAAGCTGAAATTCACTTCCATAGCCTTCAGCCAGTGGACATCAAGAAACCAGAAGTAGCAGAGCAATTGAAACTAAAGTATGGTGCAGGCCAAATAACTGAAGACGAAATTTGTCCTAAATGCGGCAAAAAATTTCAGTGTTATTCGAGTGGGGTTTTCGAGGGAGAGAATGGCCTTTTACAGGTGTACTCCGATGACAGCGTGTTTTGTGAAGACTGCTTGGCAGAGTCAGAGTAGTGGGCCAGATTTGAACAGTCGTTTTCATTCTTTCTGTTAAGGTTGTCATCTCCTCTGGTGACCTCTTGCTCATGTGTCTTTTAATTGCTAAAAATGTGTCCAATACGTGAAAAGCTCAGTTATTTATGTTGGAAATATTGGAATAAGCTGTTATAAATTAACTAAACATTTTGGTCGCACTGTTGAATTTTATTTCTCGTTAAAATGTATTAATTAATGATTATTACAAAGCCACAATATTAATTTAGAGCTTAAATTGTCCATTGTACTAACTATTTCATTAAAATTTCCAGCGAAGTGCAAAGAGTGGAAATTAATATTCCACAATTTGTTGTGTTACTTATAATTACAGTTGTATTAAAAAAATAAGAAAAAATTAAAGCGTTTATGTTTTAGTCCACTGTGTAAATTACAGTTTCATTAACAGTAAGAAAAAAAAAACGCTCATTTTTTTTAATCCACCGTCTAAATTCGTAAGTCCACACTTTTCCTTCAGCTATGAGGAGTAGAACATTCCGGTCCGGGAATATTTTTTGTACAATCTGGGGACTTTTTCCGCTCCGGGATTTTTTAATCCACTGTCTCTATTCCCAAGTCCACGCTTTTCCAGCGTTTACGAGGAGTAGATCATTTCCGGTACGGGATCATTTGCGGTACAATTTGGGGATCATTTCCGGTCCGGGGATCATTTGCGGTCCAATTTGGGGATCATTTGCGGTCCTGGGATCATTTGCGGGTCGGGATCATTTGCGGTCCTGTACAGAACATTTCCGACGGTTCGTACCAACCGAAATGAAAGGTCGGCTTCCTCAAAACGAGCAAAATGTGTAGTCCATAATGTCCGAATGGATTTTCCGAAAATTGGTGAATCATATCTGCTGAAGCTAAACATACAGTTATTAGTTTGCAAATTACTGATTTGCTGCGTCGACAGACAGGTGACGACGTAGGGTTAATGCTTGAAAAACAAAATATTTCGGCGGTTTTACCTTTATCGATTTGCAGTTGACAATCAATGAAAATGGTACACCTGCACGGCGCTATGACTGCCGTAGTTTTAAAAGTGACTTACAAATAGATCAAATAGAATAACAACAGATAGAAGCTTTATCAACTGCAAAGCCGACTCAATGGCTTAGAGATCCCATCCACATACGTAACGCCTGCGGTTATAACAATTCAAATCATTCCACTCGCCATTATTTCGAACTTCAGTGCAGTTTTCGGCGCCTCTATATCCATTTGGCTCATTTAACGCCCAGTTTGTGAATGGCTCGTCTGAGCCATCGACCCATTCATAGTCGGCTTCGTATTTCAAGTCGTTGAATCCAATCCACACTGAGCCAAAAGAGGACGCAACTTTATTACGAACAAAGTCGTTTTCCCTGGCGCTGTGAATCGATGTAAGGTTGCTTTTTAGACTGAGGCAAGTTTGCTGGGCCTTGAACCAGTTGACCTTGTCTGTGAACGCCTTGAAACAAGAACCGTTAAATTGAAGCCAGCCGGGAGTAGGGCATATTGCTGTGGAATGTGTATTCAACATACGGTTACGCGATAGGGTTACTCGTTTTATAAGTTGCACTTGGCTTAAAGTGCACCTAACCCCAAAATATTTGTTCGTTAAAATAAACCTTTGCACCACTTCGAAGCGTATTGCACCTTTCGATTCTCCTTTTAACTAAATGCGGACTATTCATAGTATTCAAAAGTTTCCAAAAACTTTACGTTATTTGCTTCACGACCGAGTCAGAAGGGGCGTGGGTCTATTCCTGGGCAGACGTCACAAACTGATTTCCATGCATGATGCGATGCAAATCAGTTTGTGACGTCAACCCAGGAATAGACCCACGCCCCTTCTGACTCGCGCCCGGTCGTGCAACAACCATGACAACTGATGCTCGGTTTTTCGGAACTTTTAAGACGGAATCCGTTAGAACTTCGAGCATTCATTGGACAAAATTATGTACCAAAATGATTTACACCTTATTGCAAGCTTTTGTGTTACTACTTCTAATATATTATCAAGAGAAATCTTTTCTAACAACAAAGTTCCACTAAAATTCCACTGAATCGCTTAAAGACGATTTTACAAAATGGCTGCACGTTAGATTTTGCCTTCAGTTTGTGATCTTTAAAATTCATTTTCTCGGTCTCTGATAAGAAATTGTTGTCGGTGTTATCACAAATAATTACTTTAGCTTTCATTAAGGGTAAAAAATAACGCAAGATGATTTAAATTATTCTGGTACTCGATTTTTGTCCAACGTAAATAAATATTACTCAACTTCCTGATGGATTCCATCTTAAATGCTATAAAGAGTCACCATTTGGTAAAAAGGAGAAACGAAAGGTGTAACGCGTTTCGAACTGGTGCAAAGGTTTATTGTCGCGAAAACATTTTTTGGGGTGCACTTTAAGATTAACCGTATTAGGATTTGGGCCGATTTTGTTAACTAAAGTTTGTGGGACAAAACGTGCCCTAAAATATGTCTGGGGGGTGGGGGCGGCTGTAACCTACACGACAGACGACATACAACCGCCCAAACTTTGCAACTGCTGTTGTCCGAATCCTGAGCGTTTTGTGCTATGGTCGTCGATCGCTTCCAGGATTCCAGCACATTTCATTTGTGAGCGAATCGGCTATTAAAATTGTGCTGGAAGAGAGCGATAGAAATATCCCGTTAAATTAAGCTCAAGAGCTCGCTAATAAACTTACCGGTTAATTCGCATAACACGCCTGTGTTACTAGGCTTGCATGAACACGTGAATCGTTTGCCTTTGACGTCACATGTCTCGTGACAAGTTCCTCCGTTAAGACAGGGCTGACTTCTACAACATCCATTCTGACAGTCGGTGAAGGGAACGTTGACCTTACAAGGAATATGTGGAAAATATCAGCGTATACTAATATAGCTTAATCTGACACTGTAAATAAATAACTGGTAACTGGTTAGTTGGAACGTATTAGAATCATTGTTATCATCGACTGATCTGAAATCACGTGATCGATCTATAACAATTCCTGAATGTATCGTTATTTTCAATCAATTATCATATTATGGACGAGATAGCCAAGATAGTTTGAAGGCATCTCCCTGTCCTTGCTTCAATGGACACCTTAAATTTGCCATGGCAACCATAGAAAAAATCTTATCCGATATTATCAAAGTCTAAAATCGAATAACCAAAGGCCGTGTTTATTTATTTATTTATTTATTTGACTTCACCACAGTGAATCAACACCGTGCCAGGAGATGAAACAGGACTTGCGTCCCACCCGGCCCACGAAAGGTTGGCCACAACACCGGGAACTACCTGCCCTACTCTTTTCAAGAAGTGTGTGAGTAGACGGGGCCTACGATCTATAGTTCTTATCCGAGAAGACTTGAACGTCTAACCATTTGCATTACAAAGGCAGACATTCTCAGTTATTTTAAGGCCCTGAGTGTTGGTCCGGTCTGGGACTCGGTGTACGCTGGTCTATCATGCCTTGAGTAGCTAACGGGATTTTGCAATCCTGTGCTTTTGCTTTGGCCGCGAAGCCGTCCCATTCAAGGAGTAAAGCCGCAAGGATTTTGGTGAGGGGTCGAGGGGCCGAGGCTAAATGGTCTTAAAATTATTTTCCTTACCCTTACATCGTAGTTAATAGCCAGATCATAATATTGTGACCCGTCCACAGATTTCAACGCCGTGAAATTGGTATATCTGTTCTCTTCATTCAGTTCACAGTTGTTCTCCCCAATATTCGTCAGATAGTTAAACGAGATGCATTGACAGTCAGACTGACATTTTCTAAAGCATTCAATTGGCAGTGTGACTGTAAAGTTATCAAACACGTGACCACAAAGGGCGTGGTTGTTTATCATGTTTCTTCCAGGAGCAAAGAAGAATCCTCCTGTTAAACAATTGGCATTGGTACCAAGTGCGCGTAGCTGGACTGTATAGAGAATGGCTTGAACAGCTATTACGATGGTGGGATCCGTGAGGGGTTCAATATACATAACTTGATTTCACGCACATAGAACTGCACAAAGTAAGAGAAAATGGGTTAACTGTTAACAACTAGTATATATTAATCTGCTTCAACCTGAAGATAACAAGCAATTGGACTTTCTTTTATTAATAAAATTAAATTATTTAATGTCATTTTTGAGTGCTATCTCTAGGTTAAAGCATATTTATTTATTATTTATTTATTTATATATTTATTACAATCTATAGTTAAAAGGCCAAAGGATAATCTGCAAAGGAGTTCTAAACCCCATATATAAACAGATCACCTATGAACTAATATAAACACCCTAAAAATAATAAATTAAAGTAATCCATTAAAATATGGAAAAGGAAAAATACTTAAGAAGCACTAAGAAATGACTCTGGACCTAAAAATATTTGAAACACGTGACCAAGTATTTTCTCGATTATATTAAACGCCAGATCCCGGTTGTTCAAAGGATGGATAACGCTATCCACCGGATAAATCACTATCCAGTGGATATTAAAGTGTTGGCAAAACAAACTGCCCTATCCACTGGATAGTGATTTATCCAGTGGATAACGCTATCCACCGGATAAATCACTATCCAGTGGATATCAAAGTGTTGGCAAAACAAACTGCACTATCCACTGGATAGTGATTTATTCAGTGTATAGCATTATCCACTCTTTGAACAACCTGCGGCCGGTTCCCCAATAAAGTCAATAAACACCGGGTCTGTCGACTGAGTTTTAACCGCTCTCGGCGTTTAGTCGAATTCCGGGCTTTTGTTGTTAACAAGCTGCCGAGTAAAACATTAACAAATATTTTGTTTCTACCGAGGTGTTGACTGGAGACAAAGATGATGCTTTTTGGTGAATGTTTTCTGTTAACCCGAAAACCAATTGTTCAAACTACAACATAATTATGCAATTTTTGCAAGATCTTTCCCACTTTATATAATCCACCTTGCTGCATATTCATGGTTACGCGGTGTCGTCTTTCATTAATAAAAAGCAGGTGTTGAAAATTTGTCAAGTAAGAAGGTTTTTTTTGTTCTTGTGAAGTACAGCTGATACAGCTTCTGAATTAACTGCGAGTATCTGATAGCGTTTGAATCGGGTCAGACATTCTTTCTGCCCGACCCGTGGATCGACTTTCATTCAAATACCGATCTAGCTTCACATGATATGAGCCGAATCAAACGAAGGAATTATCGAAATATATTTTCGAGCTGAATGCGTCATATAACGTACCTCATATGCAAATTTAATTCATTTAAGTTTAGCTGGACGTAATAAATTAATCTGTCGGTCCAGTCTCAAAAGGGAAATTTCGAACTACGTTCTACCGTTCCCAGACAAAGAAATGAAGTCCAATGGTTGGAGGGGTAAATCATGACAATTGAAATTATTCCGCTCCTGAAATTCAACTAATTCTTTTAAAATTCTTTTATTTCGGCTCATCAAAGGCACATGAACTGATTCCTCGCGTACCAGGTGTACTTGCTTGGCGCTGCATTCACACTTTCAAATTTCATGCTGGTACTGAGTCTTTATAATATATTCGTCCCGTTCCAACTATGTTTTTTTCCAGATTAACCATTACCCTTTAATTTGGTGTTATTCTATTTTAGTTTTTTGAATTGGGTCTCTATTTTGAAGTTTTATTTCATAATTTTGAAGGAATTTTATGAAATCAATTAAAATGCCTTTCAAAATTATATCGAGGCACAGCCCTGTTAAAAAACCAAAGAAATATCAAATTAAACTTCATTTCTTTACAAATAATCAATTCGGAAGTATTAAGTTAAACAGTCCAAAATCAGTAGCACGACGTCATTACAGGTTGTTAATTCATAAGCGATCCGCAGCGGTGACACATTGAGTAAAATGTCGAATGGTTTCCGAAGGTGTCAGAGTTAAAATAAAAATATTCAACTGCCATAGTCAACGTCTACTTACAATGACGCCGGGGGTCGGTTTATTGTCCAGTCCTTTTGCAAACTACATTCTCTCAGGATAGACATCGATATGACCAAAATTCGAACATGTAACTTGATTTAATAAGTATAACTGTGTTACCATCCGGTGGGAATTTCATTTCACTTTGCCAAATCATAACTTTAGCCCCCCCCCCCCCCCCCGCCAATTGTATTCCATAACAGCATGAAACAATTTACTTGGCAGTGTTTACTTTACAAATCCTGAGAGGAATTTACTACGAAATTTCTATCCACGTTTTGAATTTGAACATCTTCAGAAGGACCTTAATTCTGACATCTTTTAATATTCCATTCAAGCAGGCATACAGGCGAGACGAGAACCGAAGGAAGAAGACGAAAATTACAACTAGTTACTCTGTTATCTATTTATTTTTCGCGGTTATTTAATTTCAACAAATTGGGAAATATTCGGAGACTCTGTTTTAGAAAACAACTGTACTTTAATTGTTGACACCTGCTTCCAAATAAAACGACTACTAATTCGGTAGTTCGCTACCAGTTTGAAGGGTTATATTTACAACAAGTTTAATTTGAATCATATGTTCACACGATGAAAAGAAAAAAACATTATAAAACTTGAATTGTTACTCGCAGTGGACGGCTTCAATTTCCAGTTCTAAACTAGGTAACAAATATGCTCCAGGGCAAGTATTTTCGACAACATCTGAGATTGAAGGCTAGTAGGCCGCAAAAATACAAGCAACAATCTATTGAAAATGAGAAAATTAACACGTTCTATTTTCAAGTGGGATATTCTAAAGTTGAAGAAATTCAGATGAAATTTTATAATTGTTATCGTTTTTTGACGAAAATAGAAAATCCGTCTGAAATTTCAGAATACAGTATTATTTTCACCGGATAAAATCTGCTTTCTGCTAAAATAGCCTTCGAATTAATTCAGTACCGTATTGAGACAGCTCAATGGTTTTGGTAACTTTCGACTTCGGTGTTTAGTAAGATATTTAAACATCGAATTCTCACCCAGACGTCTAAATATGACAAATAAAGAGGAAAATTGGACGAGTTTCCCACAATCATAACATACACTGTTTCGGCTAAAAACCCTGGATTTAACGCAAAAGTATCTTGGTCGGAAGACATTTCCAAAAAGGCCACAGTTCAACTAAATTCTAAAGAGAATTTCAGCTAAAAATGACCACAGATGGGTATTTCAGCCGATTTTCAAACTTTAGAATATCCCACTTGATTTTAGAATGTGTTAATGTACCCCGTTTCCCGACATGCACGCAACTAGTGACGTCACAAGGTCGCTGACTTGGCTCCAGTATGGTGGCTCCAGGGCCCGGAGACTGTCTGGCCCAAAAAGCTGATTTCAGAACCAAAAACGAGTACTTTTTGTTTAGTATTTTCAAATGTAAAACTCGTGATAATCATAAGCATGTTTGAAACTATTTAAAGTAAATGAAATTGTTTTTCAGTAGCACCCTAACAAACAAAGTAACTGCAGATACGCGAATATTTTTTTCCTTTAGAGGATCTCTGGAATTGACGATTATGCCACAACATGGGTCAGAAGTTTGAACATGTTTCAGTAGAAAGCACATTTTCTTTTCATTACCTATATTTGGTCCAATTTAATAAAAGCCGTTTTGAGTACCAGATGCATTTCTGAAAACAAATATGCTTAGGGTATAACCTGTTATAGGTTTAGAGACATTTGTAAACTCCTTGTTGCCGGCGCTTCGTGTGAAAACCACATGTGTGGTCTTTTGTTTCGTAGACCGTTTTCTGCCAAGTAATAATTAAAATTGACCTTGTGATGGAAAACTATAAAAAAATGACCCTGTTATTGGTTTACGATAAAAAAATAATAACCCTGTTATTGGTTTACGAAAACTATTCAGTTTAAAACCGACAACAAATGGCACATAAAATAAGGATTTTTGTTTGCTTTGACAAGAAAATGCTTAAATATTGAAATGAAATATCTCTGCGCTGTAAACATAATTTATATATTTGAAACAAACGGGTAATCCTTGACATTCATATTAACGTTCAACATGGAGTGGGAACATACTTGCAGCCCTTTAGTAGACTGATTTCCTAGACTTTAAAAGCCCGAGGCACTTTATATCTACCGGAATAGCTTTGCACACCAAAAATATACGCCACATCGTCATGTCGATGAACCAATCCAATGTGCCTCTTTCAAGTCATATTCCTCCTTCTCGTCCTTCAGAGCAGTTGTGTTCGTTTATGGATTTAAAATCATCAGTTGCTTGGTATACCATGGACTTTTCCATCTTCCTTCTCATTGCAAACGGCATCTCCTCGATAACAACAGTAGCCTCCAATCTACTCGTTCTGTGCTCAATTTGGCGAACTTCGTCACTCCGCAGGTCACCGAAAAACATTTTGATATTTTCGTTGTCCTCATCAGATGTCTTCGTCGGGTTGCTGTCGCAAACAAGTTTAATGGCCAAGGTTGGATACAGAAATGTCACTCCATGGAATGCTTGCACCTTATGGTTCTTGGCAGAGACATTTGGTGTCATAGGCGGCGGGGTGACATTTCTCACTTTGTTCCTCATGAGCATCGAGCGATACATTTGCCTTTTGTATCCTCTTAGATACGACTCCATTGTCACAAAAAATCGCTGTGTACTTGCTGTAGTGTCTTGTTGGATCTTCACTGTTTCATGTACCTTCGCACGTTTCTTAGTAGCAGAGTTAGGTCTGATTGCTCACGTACTCATGCCGCTGCTTTTGCTATCAAATTGTTTCATCCATCTAAAAATCATTCTGCTGGTGCGTCAACACAAAAGAGCTATCAGAGATGTCGCGCGCCATCTTCAGTCCAATCAAAGAAAAGTTCTCGGTGTGGCATCAAGAGCGAAAACAGCTTTAACTATGACATACCTCTTTGCCCTGTTCCTTATATGTTATACTCCTCTTTTCTCCTGTTTCGTCATCATGGCAGTAGAAGGAAGAATCTCTGCAGATCTCCATGTGGCTCTTGGTGTTTCAGTAACTGTAGTGTATATCAATTCTTCACTAAATCCTGCCTTTTATTGTTGGAAAATGCGTGCGATCCGGAGAGCAATCTTAAAACTTTTAAAAAGTCGCGTTTCAAGGCAGTGAAGACAAACATCAATTCAACTGGCATGGACGACCAAGTTTGCTAGAAACAGCATTTACTGAACGGGCTAGAAAAACGATCTGTCAGGGACGGCGGAGCCGGGGGGGCTGGGGGGGCTAAAGGCCCCCCCCCCCCCCCACTTTTTACTACAATGACAATTTTTTGTTTTAGTACAAGGTTCGTATTTACAAAACTTCCAAAATATTGCTGTAACACAAAAAGTACCTGTCATTTTACAATTATCCAGGTTGTCATTTTTTAAGAAATTTATCATGGAGAACGTTGAAAATACCATTTCCGAGCCTCTAGATTTCAAAATTTTATGGGGGAGGATGCCCCCTGACCCCCCTAGAAAGTTGCGCCACTGGCGTTCATTTTCAAGTCCCCCCCCCCACTTTCAAATACGCTCCGCCGTCCCTGTCTGTTAGTAGTGAGGCTTGCCTTATGCATCCTCTTAGGTATTAGCTGTATGCTCAATGTAATAGTGTTCCTTTTTTAATCAAAAAATACGTTAAAAAATTCCTCTTAGATACGACTCTATCTTCACAAAGAATTGCGGTGTACTTGCTGTAATTGAAGGAGATTGATTCTCTTAACAAATACCTAATGGAAAATGCTAAAAATAAACTTTCAGAGCTTCAATATTTCAAATTTTTTTGGTCGGAATGCCCCCGATCCCTCCTAGCGTCCTTCCTAGCGTTTTGGCAGTAGCGAGGCTTGGATCTTTATAAGTCTTTGTGTTCTATCAGTTTAACGTTTAGATGTAGCGCTTGCATTTGCTTTAATAGAAGACTATAGACGTACCATGAGTCTTAAAGCAGTTTAATCAACCTAGAGTTTTTCCAGCTACCTCTTCATTTGTTAGTTTTAGCCATCTACATTTTCACTTTGCGAGACAAGAATTCGATACTTTGCCTGTTTTCTACCTGAAACACGTGATGTGGCGGCGCGTGAATCGGGGGGCGGACGGGTTCAAAGTACGGAACTTGTTAAAGCATGGGTTTTGTTGCATTTTATTTGAGCTGGCTTTCTGGCTGGTTTCATTTAAAACTGCTACACCGTGCTAACGAGTTCCAATAAGAACGAAACAGCTGTACGCGGTTGCAGCCTTGCTTTATCGGTTTCTGTCGGGTTCTTGTCTCGCAAAGTCTATTTTTTCACGTAGTATCAGCCTTGCAGTGATGTTTGTGTTACCTCTTCAACTACGCAATATTAATCCCACAATCAATGACTTACACGCTGCTCAAGCTTTAATTTTAAAAACTCTTGATATACCTGGGATACACCCATTTTTCATAATTTCGTCTCGATGTTCTAGGAGGCATTTCTTGTATGAGAGAAACTACTTTAGTCATTATCCTAATACCATATTACTTAGAAAATACGACAAATCTCTGTGACAGTGTCTCTTTGAAGACCAAAACCAAATTAAGTTGTCGTTCTGGGAAATAACAAAGGAAATTAAAAGCAATCCAGTGAACCAGCCAAGATTGAAAGATTCGACGCAAATTCATGCAACCGCCACGACGCGCGGGGAAATGTGTACGAGAGAATCACGATTGGTTTCGGTTCACTTCGGATTGGCTGAGAGAGTGGCGCGAGATTTTTAAACCAATCACAGTGCACAGTGAAGCACAGTGGCGCGAGATTTTTAAACCAATCACAGTGCACAGTAAGGCAAAACCAATTCCACGCCACGGAAAAAGATGGCGACTGGTAAAGTTCCCTATAATTCTTTGCGCGGCAAAACCCTAAAACCGCTTATTAAAACGCAAGGTATTTTTCTTCCTTCTTACAGTACAACGAACACCCACTCGTACAGTTGTGAAACGTTTGAATAAAAGAAATAATTTAGTTGTAAAGGCTGATATCAAATAATGCAAAACACGACTATAATATTTATTAAGCTTTTTCATTGAATTTAATTTACTAAAAACTCTGATGTTTGGCCAAACGAGCAAATTTGGAGGAATTCTGGAGCTCTTCAGGCATGCGCAAAAGAGAAGAGCTCCAACCTTCCTAGAAATCAAGGATCATTTTCAACTGTGAAATTTGATGGTTTGTCTGAGTCTTCGCTAACATCTACAAGGTAAGCGAAAACGAAAGAACAAGCTTTATAATTTCTTGAAGCAGGCAGATCACGTACTTTCCAAGAACCTGAAACGAAGATGTAACTATTCATTTATTCATACGTGCATCAGTATACCGTTTCCAAAGAGAAAGGTCACTTCGCGGGCAGGATAATTTAGTTCCAGCCGCAATGTTTCATTTGAAGTTCAGTGTCAAAAGTAACAGGAAAACCTCGCCAAAGAATACTACAATAAATCGGCTGTCTTACTCAGAGACTTCCCAAAGTTTAACCGTTCTCTTCGTTTGCGTTATAACTTGCGAAAGTGTTAGTTCTATCAAGTGTTCCAAGAAATCACCAATAGAGCCTGAAAGCCCACGTCTCAGAGCTGTTGCTCGCAATAATTCCGATGAGACGCGTACGTTTAAGAGGAGACTCTCTGTTCGCAAAGAGTAGGGCACGGAGTCCCTTGTGGTTTGATCTGGTCTTTGCATTCAAAATCTCCAAGGTTGGGCGGCTAAATGCTCGAATATACACACTAGTAGCTGTATTTCATAAGGCTCTCTACATGATCCGAGGGTAAATAAAGCAGTCAGATCACCGATAATCATCATCATATTAAAAATTGAACATGCTTGTTCATAAACGCTTTCGGGCTCCAGCACAGAAATATAAATAAAGAAGACAGTGTGCGGTAAAGTGCAATTTTGTTTAGACTCCTTCGATAAGTTGAAGAGGGTCCCGACCGATGTCCTTAGCAACGGTAGTATGTTTACAATCTGTGGAATGGAGTAAAAGGCGTTTGAACTGCAACAGAGGTATCCGATCCAACACAGTCGAAAGAAAGCGCAGGTTTGGCTACTAGATTAACCGTGGAAATAAACCAAAACAGTTCAGGGCCCTTGTAGATTTTCTTCTTCAAATAAATTTTGTGGTAGAGATGAATACTCATTTGTTTAGAACGAAATCTCAAACAACTTGACCCACAGGTAACGCCACTACTTTTCTCGGAAAGTGTTTCGACTGATTCTCACGATTGTAGATTCCTCCTCGTCCAGGCTAGTTCGATTGGTAATTATAATTGTAATTATCGTGACAATAGTGCTTTCTTTGGGCATCTCGGCGAACATGAGAAGAGCCCGACGTAACTAATCGAACAAAATCGAACGTTCTATTAATCGAATTCATTCGAACATCAATCGAACATAATTGAATTTTCACAAAAAACTTAAACAGACGATCGAGCGCAAAAATCCAATTGGGTTCCATAAGTTCGATTAGGTTTGACTGCGTTCAACCTGAGGCTGGAATGATCAATTTTGCGCGCAGTCCACTGGAAATGCCAATAACGGATGGATACGAGTATTACAAGTGCGTTCTCGAACTCAATCGTTCGATAAAGTTTGATTGGTTTCGATCGAGTTCGATTACCGAACAGTTTGATTAGTTACGTCGGGAAAGAGTCAAAGGCAGCCAATACCGTGATACAGCAAAAAGAAAAAAAAATGGAAAGAAAGTGAAGCATGAAACACTTTCTTGGTTTCTAACTGAACAGGATAAAATTCATTACAAGGAAGATTTTGGAATTCCGTTTTGCCCATCGAATTCACCTTTCAGGCTGAGGGTTTAATTCTATCCATCATTTTCCATTCGCACGTAAACAAAGGAAATGATAGTCTGCGTTGCAGCCGGACGTGCCAGATAATCCCCGAAAACCGGGACCAGATTAGACATTTCATGATAATTTATATGGCGTAGTTTGTTCAATGGCCAGAACAGCAGATCATTAACATACGTTGTCGGTTGGTTACAGTTAGTTCCAACCCAGTTTGCTTGGGGTTAGTTCCATCCCAGTTCACTTGTGGCTAGTTCCCTTACCGGTTATTTCCACTCCCGTTTTGCTTGCGGAGTTGCGGTTAGCTTTCACTTTGTGGTTTGGGCAGTAATTAATAATTATTCCTCGAGCGCACGTTGGATATGAGATGGTAGCAAGCACAACAAGCGCGAGTGGAATAATTGTTTTATTAAAAACGCCCAAAAATATTGTACAAACATTGCGAAAAATGCATTCTTTTACGCGTACACTTACCATATTTGTAGCTCAGTGCTATATGAGCTCATATACCATTGCCCCTAAACCAATCAGAACTCCAGAAATGCAATAAACCATAGCTAGTTTGTAATAATGTACTATATACAATTTTGCTTGGGGTCTGGTAGCTAGTGTCCAGTTGGTATATTGATAAAGGAATGTATCCTGAGTCGAATTTCCCAATGTTTGGAATAAAATATTTTCTTTCTTTTTAGGAAAATAAAACTAAGTGTAGAATGACTTTCATGTAAAAATAAGTATGTGTGTAACCTGGTCCCGGATGTTAAGTAAGGTCTTCCGATAATGCTCGGTGGTTTAGGCTGTCTGCAACGCAGGCTTAAGAAATGATAACAAAGGAAGTACCAATGAGAAATGCCACATCCATAGCTGCATTGTTTTCGTTTCCTGTATCGGTGCTTTCGTTTGTTTCAATAAAAATGGATTGGCACGGTTAAATGTTACTGTTTGCCCTTAAAGGGACATTGCCACGCTCTTTAGGGGTATTTTTAAAAAGCTTAAAACTGTCGATGCAACAAGGAAAACCTGATAATAATGGTCTAATTTTGTTGTTGAAGACTATAGTACTATATTGAAACTATTGATTCTAGTATGCTGTCACAGATGAGTTGGATGGAAATGGATTGCATTTTGAAAAACTTTGCCAATTTAATATGGTCTGATTTCCCTGCTAAACTTTCATCTGAATTCATCTTGGCGAGTCTGTTGGAGCATTTTGTGCACAATAACAGGCACAAAGCAATGATTTTAGCAGAGAAGGGCGTTTGTCTCGGAGTTCAACCGGATTTGACCTTGGAATCTATATTAGAGACGAGCCGTTTACTAGAGAGTGACGTTCATTGTACCATCATTAACAGTTCTGCGATTCTTTTAGTCAACACACTGATGAATTTCAAGTATCTTTGAATTAAGCTATTGAAAGTTAATTTTCAAACTTTCCCTACAGGTCCATAATGTGGTCTTTCATCATCGTCCTACTGTTTTCATATAACTGCCCGGCTTTGGCAACGGAGTGTTCAAAACAACTTGGTCCAGAATGGGCAACCGATTGCAGAGAGGGTTACCCAGGCAAATACCAATGGAATATCTGTCTTAATGTGACTTTCCTTTCGGAACAAACAAACAACAAGGTTTTTTGCAAATCTAGTCGTGCAAAGTTTTGTTGGATGGCTTGTGAGATAATTAAGGCGTACTTTAACCTTCCTATCCTGGTGCCATTGCCCGAAGACTGTTCCTGTGACCCTGACGCGATATCTACAAGGCCGCCCCCGACTCTCCAATCAGATTGCTATTTACCCTCTGGCCGCTCTTGCGATTGGTATCGCAGCTGTTTGGAAAAGAGCTATTCTTGCGAGGCCACGACCGACGCCTACGCACTGAAGTACGCGGAAAAGATCTGCAAGTTGTATGATTATCGAAAATCGAAGTTCAGTCCACTGGGACAGGAATGGATTAACGCTGTTCGAAAATGTCTTCAAGCAGCCCTTGCCCCTGTGCTATACTCATGGGGCGTCAAGACATCGTGTCGAAATATTCGACAGACGGCGTTAGATTCTCACACTCCGTGCTACCTAAATCCGGGAAAAGACTCGCCATCGGTATGTGATCTGGACTGCTCCGAATATTTCAAGATCTTTTTTACGATACATGGATCTTTAACCGAGTTCGATGTGACTTGGAGGTCAATAGAAGCGATGTGGCAGATTGGAACCAAATGTGCTGCCCGCAAATGCTTTACATCAGGATTTCGCAAAGTTATTAAAGGCGGTGCAATCGTCAAACAGGAACTCATAAGAGTTGGACAAATCGTTGTGAAGATTTTCAAATCGAAACGCAAGAGGCGCTCATCCGATTTCTTTTCGGAGGGCGATGCGAAGTATCAATTTGCCGATAGCGTGGGTTCAGCCATTGCGAAGGCCATGAATTGGAATACAGAAGTGTTCGACTGGCTGGCATATCCCGAAATTCGACCGAAAGGTACAGATGACATTAGCGCAGACGACACCCAAGAAATTACCCTTGTCCTTGCAGACAAAAAGGCCATTGGCATGGCTGTGACGTCCAAGCCATCTGTAGATTTCGACCTCGCTTTCAAGGAACTTGCATCAAAGATAGAAAGCAGCAAACTGCCTCTGCATGTCAACAAAAACAATGTCTGGGTCAAATTATTGGCTTCATGCTCTGATAAATCGTGTAATGAAACCAAGACACTGGCAGTCTCTGAAAAACCTCCCAAATGGATCACCAGTGCTGGAACGGCTCCCATCGGTGCTAATTTTGCACGGTTTGGATACTTTTCGGCCTTTTACATATCAGTTCACAAACTGATCTTTTGAAGTGCTGCAGTGGTCGTGAATTCTGGTACATTCTCTTGTTGTTAGAAGGATATTAAGCTAAGTAAATAATAAATAAATAAATAATTACTTAATTGACCACTCCCCATTGGGGCTTTTCAGGGCCAATGTAAAACGCTCCAATCATTAACCGCCAAGTAAGAAGTAGCATATATTTCGCAAAACCAAGGTTATTTGCCGCCTAGAGGAATTAGAGGAATTGTATCTCACTTTAGCAAGTTTAATTTTTTTAAAGAGATCGAGATTTAGCTTCGCCTTTACGGTAAACGAGTGGAGGCTCGGAGGTGTGGAGGTTAGCACCTCGGGCTTCAGATCTGAAGTTCGGCAGTTCGATAACTGGCCCTTTGATCCGATTATTTTCAAAGACAAGAAACTTCACTCTATGTCGTTTCTCCCCTGTCCCCACCCAAGTATATAAATAGGTGCTGGCTACATACTGCTGGGGGTGATCCTGGAATGGACAGTATCCTGTCCAGGGGTAGTAGCAATACTCTCAGTTGCTTCATACTACAGGCGGAAACCGGGATAAGCTCCGGCCGTGTGGGCTTTGGTGACTCGTGTGCGTCTTTACTTTCTCAAACGTATTAGTAATTCATCACGTTAAAACAAACGAAAGCAGAACCGTAACCGTGGTTTTGAAATATGATCTTTATTAACATAGATTTTTACGATTTTATTTTTTGTTTTCTCCGTAGCTTTAGTTTCGATTAAGAAGATATATCAAACACTTGAGACAGTATTTCATGATCACATTTCCAAACACCTCGAAGTTCGTCAAAAATACTTAAAACACTTTCTTCTCGGTGTTTTGAAATGTGATGAAACACTGTCTCTCGTGTTTGATATATTACTTTACTTATGGCAAACTACAAACTCAGACTAAGCTGATTTGCTGTCGGGCAAACTTCTTTGATCGAAGCTGATATCTTGCCTGTCAGCCATAGCTTTCGAGCAAGTACTGAAAGGATCGAAATAACCCAAAAATGAATTTTCATGGCTTTATGACAAGTAAAATCCTGTCGTTTGACGTTTGCGGTTTGCCGAAAACCTGAAGCTAGTAAATCTCTGTTAAAGATTCTGTATTTACATGTAGCACAAATAAACTATTTTGATCTTGTTGTTTTTGTTTGTTGTTGTTGTTGTTACATCTTATAGGAGGGTCTCAATGGGGTAGTGGCTTTTACGGTTAACGGTTAACTTTTTGGCTTTTTTACTGCTAACGGTTAACTTTATTCCATTACGGTTAACAGGAGGAGTTAAAAAATAATTGCTATTGTTTTAAGAAGTTAAATATTAATTTCCATTGTTGTTAAACATAGTGAAAGTCTTTGGACCATTTTGAGATAAAATAGTATTTTTTTGTGTGTCTGTACACTCCCAGTGAGCTATATAACTCTTATGATTTTACTGAGTTGGAAAATAATTATTAAGAATACCAAAATAAGATAGAGTTTAAATTGTCTAAATTACTTAAAGGAAAATAAACAAGGAAATTATGCAGACACTTCCGGTTTCGATCGGCTTTTCTCGCTACCACAACACATAAAGGCACAACACATCAGACTCAAAAAAGTTCTCGAGGCCTTTACTTTTATATTTAGATTTTTTACGGTTAACATATTTTACGGCTGACGGTTAAAATTCTTTCATTTTTAAGCCTAACAGCTACATTTTTGGCCATTTTACGGCTAACGGTTAACCCCATTGAGACCCTCCTATAGGTGACAAAGCTTTCAGGAAAAGGTAACTGAAGGCTGGTGTTCTTTACTTCCAAGAATGGTTAGCCCTCTACCTCGGACACGGCACAAGGCCGTAGCTTAACCCGATATTTCTGGTGCATGAAGAAACTGCATGAGATATACACCCAATGTAAGCTCCCGAGGGTTTTGTTTCGGCTACAGTCCTGATGTTTCCCGAGGCGAAGTCGAGGAACCAGACATAAAACGAGGGACCAGACATTTTTTTAATGATTGTTCTATGTATAGACTTTCCCTTTCAACAACTGCGGGATTGTTTACCGGTCGGGATTTTTTTAAATTTAATTTTATTACGAGAGAAAATGAAAATTTATCTTCAAGTGCTGACGTCCTTCATGTTCGTTCATGTTCGGCTATTTCGCATTGTTCTTTTAAAGACGGCAAAGAAATGGACAAAAGTGAAAAACGCAGGGTGTGCAAAACTATCGCTTTTGCCCACTAAATATGCAAATTTGTGACGTTCTCGTTGAAATCGTTGCCGTCGCTTAAAGTGCCCCTGAGACGAAAATGGCGGCCATCATTTTTTAAATTTTCGTGTACAATGGGACTTTCTTAATCATCTTGTCAAATTTCAATCCATTCTGGATATGAGAAGCCTTTGACGTCACTTTCTCCGAATCGCAACCAAGCCTTGGATAATGGCGGCCGGAAATAAAAGTTTAAAAATTATGACTTCTCATATCCAGAATGTATTGAAATTTGGCAAGATGATTAAGAAAGTTGCATTGCACACGAAAATGATAATAACAAAATAAATACCACCGATTTCGCCTCAGGGGCACTTTAAGTTCCCTACTGACTATTCCCGCTGATAAGAGTCTGGGCACTTCAGTGAAAGAAACGCTCCACTGGCACCTCATTGTCTTCGCGCTGTGTCGGGCTTTGAGTTGCAGATAATTACTGAATTTTTTATTCTATTTTTTTTTTAATTTACTCACTTCATAGTGAGAGGAGCATAACTTCAACAAAAGATTTAGACCATGGGAGTTTGGTTTAATTTTGTCTACTTACCACGTATCTATGACAACGACTTGTGCCGATGGCAAAACAAATGCGTCAACTGAACTGTAGATGTGGCTTATTTTTTATTTTTATGTTTTTACTTGTGGAAAATTTTAAGTTGAAAACAAGCTTTACCAAACTATTCGATAAGGGCCTGATTACCTGAGCTGGGCTGGCCCGGTTTGCCGGGATGGTTTGCTTTGTCGGCTAACCGGGCTGGCCCGGTTGTCATGTAATCGCGAAGTTGATTTTTGTTGCGTGCAGAGATCATTCATTTGCATACTTGCACATTTTATGGTGTGATAATCCAATTTAAGCTAATATCTTGCAAGGGCAAGATATATACTCGAAAATCCTTATAATATGAAAATGATTGGTTCCTTCATATTTTCATTCAGACACATTGTGGATGTTCGTGATTTTAGCGGAATGCAATAAATATGCCCCGAGTGAATTACACCCTACAGTATTCACTGGACCGTACAAACACTATTTATATGTAAAACGGACAAGAAAATTCCAGTTATAAAAATTCAATGTACTAACTGCTATGAATAGAACGGTTTTTATGCTGGAAGGTTCACTGACTTTTCCATTGTTTGCAGCAAACATTAACTTGGGTATGTTCATGTTAGTGATGCGCGTTTTAAAAGTTTTCGACCGGATTCTAATTCTTTCTTCTTCTTCTTAATTTTCTTTTAGTAGCCGGTAGCAGTTTTGGAAGTGTGTTCCAACTTTTGTAAGTTTTTACGTTTGTCCTTTTTTTTGCAAGTCAGCTCCATTATTAGAAATGCCCGGCCGGCCACGTTTTGTTCAGTACTGAATCAAAATGATGATCCCGCACTTTACAAAGGCGGTCTATGGGCTACTATTCATCTATATAATTTGGTTTTATCAACTGGGTTGATAATGTCAATTGGCCACCGTAAAGAGATTCAATTGCTGACGTTTCGAGCGTTAGCCCTTCGTCGGAGCGAATCGATTCGCTCGAAACGTCAGCTCTTGAATCTCTTTACGGTGGCCAATTGACATTATCAACCCAGTTGATAAAACCAAATTATATTGTTATACTTCACACCGACGCAGCACCACAGTTTCTTTAGAAACTTACCCCCTCTACTATTCATCTATAGATCAGTTATGTTTTTTCTTGTATCCTCCAACGAAACAAATATTGTACGTTTAAGCTCGTGAAGTGCTGCTTCAAGGAGAGGATCTGAGCAAGAGGGTTCAGCTCATTACAATTTGGAGTCCTCCAAGACGGCTTGCGCCAAACAGTTTAAGTCTACTAAATATTTCTGCATAATGAGTACATAACTAAAAAAAATGCGCAACGTTCTTGCGAATGACTGTGCAACCCTATGTATAGAAACTGTTAAGTGTGCATCAAATGAAACTTACGTCTGGACTTCCTTGTTTAAGCAGTTGTTAGGTCTGTCTGCTATATAATCAATCACTAATTTAAAGGCCGACTGCTTCCAATTCGTTTTTCTAAATAAGTTACAAAGAGTTACCATTTTTAAAATTTCAAATGCCTAATCTAAAGCTGTTACTGCAGCGAAACGTAATTTTTTCAAGACGAGAGAAAGGTCAAATATTTGATAACTTTCAGTCGCAGAAAAGCATCAGGAGGGGGGTGAATAGGTTCGCGGATCAACGGATTTAGCCTTAAAAAGCATATGGATTGTAGATTTCAGCGAAAAATTAAGCGGATTCGCGGATTTTGAAAATGCAGTGGATCACGGATTAGCTGACAATTTCAGCTCGGATTCCGGACTTTACATGCTGTGATGTTCGGATCGTGGCCTTGGCGTATCTTCAGTTTTGGTCTCAATGTTATCGTTTGTCCATTTTCTGTTTGGACGAGACCCAAACCACCGCTTTAAAACTATGAATTATTTCATATACTTTTATTAAATCATTGTATTAGAACTACAGGAAAAAGACGTTTACAATGAAAGGAAAGCTCTTGAAAAATTGCCAACAGACACAACATCTACCATCCTTTCAGTGAAACTATTACACATAAAGTTTTTAAGGAATGTGGATGATACGGATTTGAACGAAAATAGTGGCGGATTGACTGATTTGGGCAAAAAATAGCACGGATTGACGGATTCGCGTACCCCTATTCACCCCCCTCATTCAGTAATCGGCTTGGGAATCAAACAAAAACTGACAGCATTTTGCACAGAGTTCTACAAAGATGGATAAAAAGTCTTTTGAGATTTAAGATTTGATATATCATAAATTTTTAGATTTAGAAAGGGAAAACCTGGAGAATACAGAAAGAACTGGAAACATACAGATCTTTGAATACTCAGCACGCAGCAGACGTCAAAGAAAACCGCTCACTATGAGCAAAGGCGCTCGACGCAGGGTGCGCATGCTTCGCTGACCCAACAACTGACTGTTACTAAAAACAAGGTTTTATCACTAGTTATTTCAACTGATCAACTGAAGGTAGCCAGTTGAATTGCTACAATATGCAATAACAAGTTAAAAGACAAATGTATTCTTTTGTACTAACGCATTATATTGTTAATTTGAATCAAATATTTGGAGCACAAGACAATTTACGAAAAATTCGTTTCTTTACCTCAAAAAACAATTGACGAGTGGCTAAATGAAGGAATCGCTTCGGTGGGAACGAGTATGGTTAGCTAAATTAGACTTCAAATCATCCTGGTTAGCCTACTACAGCACTGCGGTTAGCCTACTGAGCACTGCGGTTAGCCTACTTCACACTGCGGTTAGCCTACTAAGCACTGCGGTTAGCCTACTATAGGCAATGCGTCGCATTGCTCAGTAGGCTAACCGGCGTGCTCAGTAGGAGTGTTCAATCGGAGTGCTTGGCTTTCAAGAATGGTAAGAGTAAACTAACACGATAAATTCTTAAAATTTTCGATGTTTAGCAACCGGGCCTCGGTAGTGCAGTGGTAGTGGGAATAAATTCCAATTCGATTATACAGGGTCCCCCGTTGATACCAGCCGTGTGATTGAAGGAGTCACCCTGTCTAAATATCAATTATTATTATTATTATTATTATTATTATTATTAATAATAACTAGGGATCCGAGTTGTGCTTTCAAACTTGAAAATAAAATAATCTAAGTGTCCGGAGCCATTCCTGTATTAAGCCGCTCGTAAACAATTGTTATGAGGTGACTTTTATTCACCACGAAGTGGCATTTAGCCTTCCCTAAAAAGCATGCATGTGGCTTCAACCACAACTTCGATTTGTTTCGCTATCCTTCAATTACAAGATTAACAACCTGAATATCCCAGTACAGCCAAATTCACCCATCAGTCGGAACTGACTGAAAGAATCTAGGAGAAACAATTTACGCCGGTTGTCGATTCATGGCTAATTCTGGATGACTTAACTGACGTTTGAAGGTTAAAAAGTTTTACATTTTTGACCCGATAAACAGTATTTTTTCTGCCATCTGGTTAACTGCAGTTACCGAGACATTCTTATTAAACTTAGTATTTGTTTATATGATTAATATTATATAATTACATGTTCACGCTCGTGCAGTGTTTTACTGCCTCTTTCTCCATGCAAACAGCAGGAATGACAAACAGCGCTGACCCTTTTCCCCAGTGTGTAAAGAAACATACCAACCTTAGTATTTTATGAAGTCGTGTCCTGTTAAATCTGTTCAAGTGATAGCTAGATGTATGAAATATTAAATATATGGCAGTGTGGAGATATGAAATTTCTCTTCGAGAGTTCAACTTGATATCTCACGGGTGTACACAACAAAACGAGTGAGATATTCAGTTGAACACGAGAACAGAAAAGTTCTCCCAACATCCCAAGTGATTTATTTGCGCCCCTAGAAAGTGTGATCTATTGCTATTATGAAATAAATATGGAAAACGTTTGTCAAAGAAGAAATAATAAAATTTAGGCCCCGTCCACACGTATCCGTTTTCATTTGAAAACGCAACTTTTTTGTTACGGATACGGCTTCCGTCCACACGTACCGGCTGAAAACGGTCACCGAAAACGCAACTTTTTGAAAACGCTCTCCAGAGAGGAATTTTTTGAAAACGCCGTTTTTTGTCTTTACGTGTGGACGGAGGAAAATAGAACTTTTCGAAAACGCAATGATTTTACAATATTTGAGCGGGCCGCAATCCTAAATCCTCGAATTTGATTGGCTAATCACGCACAGCTTTCTCCGACGAAGGGGTAACGCTCGAAACGTCAGCAATTGAATCTCTTTTCGGTGGCCAATTGACATTATCAACCCAGTTGATAAAACCAAATTATATTTTTACGATACGGCCCATGGACCGGATTTTTTTCCCGCTCACGGCAATTGATGCGAAAATCTTGCGGCGAGACGAGTTTTGCCCACAAAAAAATTGATGTTGTTGCTTCCCAACCTTTGTAAATGAAAGGAAAAATTAGCAGTGAAATTAAAGGCCTTGAAGTTCTCCAACAGGTGAGTATTCATTTCACGGCCGTTTGCCGATCGTTGTTTGTTCGTTCGCACTGATTTTCATGCCAGTTTTATTCACTGCAAGTTGCCGTGTTTCTATGCTACATTTTGTCAAAACCGAACTCCATTTTCTACCATTCAAGAAGAGAAGGTGTCTTCATAAATAACAGTGAAATTAATATTCGCAGTATATTTTGCCGTACACAGGCGGCCATAAGACTTACTACAAACGTACAGGAAGTTCGCTGAGTTTCGCTAACTGTCTATCGAAATAGATGCTGTTAGAATCAAACAAATGAGTATAAATTCGTTAACTGCGAATGTCTGTAGCTGGAAAATGTGTCTTGAAGTGCTTTTCATTCAGATAATTGAAACTTGAAAAATGTCGACACAAACGGCAATCGATTTTCAGTTCAAAGTATTTCCATGGATATAAAACTTATTTTTATCCAGTTTTTATAATCTGTTTTGGTGCTACATTTGTGCTTTTTAATTCTTCTTTCTTTATTGATGAAGTTTCGGCGAGTATGGTTCATTGTAGTAAAATCATTCTTAGCAGTATAAAATGCATACTGTGCAAAGAAACTGATTTTCGCCGCTCGGCTCAACTGGATGCGCGCGTAAACAAAACTTTTCAAACACTTTATGATTTCTTGCCCCAAAAAATTAAAGTAGGAAAAAAAATAAGTTATTTACCGGCTAAGGTCGGTCCGTATGGTGAAAAACTCTGACCTCGGACTTGACTTATATCATAAATGGCTTTAAGTAGTAGGTTATTCCGCTTGTTGGTCTTTGTTTAGGCTTCGCTAAACTTAGTTCCATTCATTGCTGAATTTTTGCCAAATCGCGAAATCTGCCTCTGGCATGCACATTTTTGCGATGTTTAGCTCCCTCGGAACTGACGAAATAAATGCGAATAAGGTAGTACTTAAAATTTAGGAGTACGCACGTAAGAGGAAGGGGCCTTGTCAAAGGAACACAACACAGTGACTCGAGAACCACCCAATCGAGAGGTCACCTCAACCTCAAACGCTCAAACAGCTAGGCCACCGATTCTCTCATTCAAATAACACAAACAATAAATTAACGTTTGTCTTATAAATATTTTTGTTGTTCCAGGAGATTTAAGACAAGAACTGTTGAAAATGGTCTGTTTGTCCATTGCCGCTGTTTTCTTGTTTGGAGTTGTTGTTATCCAAGGTAGGTCTTAGTTTTATCTTTGATTTTCCTCTGACACAGTTCTGACACGAATCAATGGCGAAAGCTGACGTTTCAGCCTTAATATGAAACGTTTTTGGTCTTTCGGTCAAATTATAGAAATAATGGTCTTAGTTCATATTATCTTGATATTAGCTATTCCACAAGGTTCTCATAATTTTGTCAAATAAAATTAAATCCAGCCTGTTGTTCTTCTGAGAAAAGTTTCTGGCAATCAGAAGCATACTCCAAAAGGAAGTTTCCAAGAAAAGCACGTAAATCGGAATTGATTAAGTAAAAAGTAGTGCTATTTTGAATTTCAAAATCCAGTTGCAAAAAAGAATTTTAATGAGGTAGGCTATTAAATCAAAACTGATTGTAAACAAACTGATTGTAAACAAAGTGATGCCATTGAACTTTTAATGAAGTGGTCTCAGAAATGCATAATACCAACAAAACAAAGTACTCTAAGTTTGACCAGCGAATTTAAGACTGGATAAAATTAAAGGCGCAGTGGGTGTTCAAAGCACAAGCAGAAGCAGCAGCCACATATAAACTATAGGCGCGTGCGCAGTGTTTTTGAACGATGAATATCAACTTTAAACTTTTTGCGTATGTCGGCTTTGTAATCGCAAATCAAGTAGTGAGGTCACCCATCAACCAACCAAAGCGCTTGATTGCGCTTGTGTTATCCAGCTTTTACACTATTACGCCGTCAAGCTCGCGGAGCACGTGCGCTCAACCGCAATCTGAAGAAAAATAAGAGAAAGTAGAGTTCAAGTGGTGTGAAAAGACATTTACTTAAAGCAGGATGACCGGAACACCACGAAACACGGAACACCGGAAAACCAGAAATACCCTAAAATGCCAATAATTTCTGGTGTTCCGGTATTCCTGGTTTTAGTACATGCCGTGTGAAAAGGCTTGTTTCCGTCAGTTTCAGTACAACTGTATAAGTGAAAAGAATTATTTATTTGTGCATTAAACAGGTCAGGAGTTGGGAACCCTCCAATCTATAGACTGTACCAATATCCAAGCAATAAGTTTTAAAATAGCCATTACTGATATCGCTGATTGGAGTAACGCTGAGGCCGCTGACACCCTTGCCTGGGCTATTAACGGTGTAGACAACGATGCTTGTAAGCCGACGTTTAATCAGGGCACTGGACGTGTGGAGTACGCGCCTTTCAACGTCCAGGTCTGTGGAAATGAACCGGTAGTATCTGAGGACAACACGAAAATGGAATACTCGTTCGAAATTCGTATTAACGCAGTTGCCGGCTCTGGCGTGCCGGTAATTTATCTCTATGATCACATTTACGTCGTGAGGTGTCTTTACAACCGGGAACGAGAAAACTTGATGGCGATGTTTCAACCTTTTCATTCACTAAGTGACGAAAGTACAGGTTAGTAATAACTAATAAAAATGAATAGCTAGCAGCTAAGTAAAAGGAATGTTACCAGCCAAGAACTGTTCCCACTTTTCTTCCGTGTTAGTGTATATTCAGATATATTTGCTAGTAAAACTTCGTCGTCCCCAGGGACGGACGAATGGATATGCCAGCAGTTAATGCATATTCATGTCATGGTTGCGCTCATTCAGTTCAGACAACGACAACAGCAACAATATCTTATTGCTTGCGTAATAAAGTTTATATCGCCTGGCACCGCCGGTAGCAGTCTAAACGATGCGGGCCAGGATAATCAGAGATTATGAGTAAGATTATGAATCCATTTTCAAAACAATTTATTTTAGTCGTTAACAGACCTTAATAGCCTAGATCAGTTTATTTAGTTAATGAATTCTTTCCATGATAACTTTTTAACATTACCGACGTACTAACCACACGCAGAATTAATTGGGACTCTTACTTGATGCTTGTCTACTTAGGTCACAGTAATCTCGATCATTTCATTTAATTTGAATTCTAAATTTCAAATCCCAAAAGAAGCAGTCAAAATAATAAACAACTATTATTATTGTTCAAAATGAAATACATGCCCCCTCTTTGTCACTCCATGACCCTTCTTTCTTTAACTTTATCTAGCCAGTATAGCCTATTCCGCAACGAGGCTGGTATCCGGAGGGGTCCTTTGTCCATCCATGCCCCTTCTTTGTCCATCTATGCCCCTCCATTGTCCATCCTTGCCCTTCTTTGTCCATACATTCCCCTTCATTTTCCATCTATGCCCCTTCTTTGTCTATCCATGCCATCCATGTCCCTTCTTTGTCTATCCATGTCCTTCTTTGTCCATCCATTCCCCTTCTTTGTCCATCCATGCCTCATCTTTGTCCTTCCATGCCCATTCTTTGTTCATTCATGCCCCTTCTTTGTCCACACATTCCCTTATTTGTCTCTCCATGCCGCTTCTCTGCCCATCCATATCCCTTCTTTGTCCATCCATGTCCCTTCTTTGTCCATTCATGTCCTTTATTGGCTTTTCTGTGTTTCGCTTGAGTTCTGCTGTTAAACCGCTAAGCCTTAAAGTTATTGAAAAACTCACTCGTGCAAATTAATTCCAAATTGAATTCTATACAGAATGATAACTTATGCTAATTACCATAATTATACTTTTGCAACTTTGCAGTCATGCAATTATAAAGCAATTTACTTGAAAATCAATCACTCGATTTTATAAAGCAATTTTGTACTATACTACTTCTACTTCTGCTACTGCTACTACTACTACTACTACTACTACTACTACTACTACTACTACTACTACTACTACTACTGCTCCTACTACTACTACTACTACTACTACTACTACTGCTACTACTACTTCTGCTGCTGCTACTACTACTGCTACTACTACTACTACTACTACTACTACTACTACTACTACTACTACTACTGCTACTACTACTACTACTACTACTACTGCTACTACTACTACTACTACTACTACTACTACTACTACTACTACTACTACTACTACTACTACTACTGCTACTACTACTACTACTACTACTACTACTACTACTACTACTACTACTACTACTACTACTGCTACTGCTACTACTGCTACTACTACTACTACTACTACTACTACTACTACTACTACTACTACTACTACTACTACTACTACTACTAATACTACTGCTACTACTACTACTACTACTGCTCCTGCTACTGCTCCTGCTACTGCTGCTACTACTACTACTACTACTACTACTACTACTACTACTACTACTACTACTACTACTACTACTACTACTACTACTACTACTACTACTACTACTACTAGTACTACTACTACTACTACTACTACTACTACTACTACTACTCTGCTGCCGCTACTACTACTAAAACTACTACTACTACTCCTCCCTCATATTGCTGCTACTACTACTACTACTACTACTACTACTGCTCCTACTACTACTACTACTACTACTACTACTACTACTACTACTACTACTACTACTACTACTACTACTGCTACTACTACTACTACTACTACTATTACTCTGTGTTTGTGGGTTGGGGTGGGTTTCTGAATCATTTCTTTCTTTTCAGATGAAGGAAATTTGCTAATTACCTTTACTCTTCACGACAACGGTGACGATTCTGAACTTGCCGGCGTCATTAACTTGGGGACTGAATTTTACGGAAGAGCATTGGTTGAAGCGGTTGGGTTTCCATTTCTGGATGTTCATTTCCAGTCTGTCAGCGTCAGCGAAGATAATGCTAATTCGGTCAACTCATTTGATATTGTAACTAACGGGTAAGTCATGTCCATCTGTTATAAAATTTGAACATTTTACCTTGCGTCCACGTGCACTACTTCACCACTTTTGCTAGAGTTCACTACTTCTGGTAGAAAGGACTACTTAATGGTTAGTGTTGTAGGCCAAACTGTAAGCTGAGCCTCAGTCAATATTGTGGTTCGTAAGTCGACGGTGCTCAGCAATGTGATTGGTAACGTCACAGTTCCTCGTCGCTCGTTTGTGTTCAGTCAGTCTTGTGTTGAGGCCCCTATCAGTCTCCCTGATGTAAGATGCTTGGCAGCGGAGCTGTTGATCTTGTAAACCGCTCTTTGTCTGTAATGTTAGGGTCGTCCTTGTCTTAAACGTTGGTCAGTAAATGTCATAGCTTAATAATCGGTTTGCTTGTAAGGCTGTAGGATTCGCGAGATGGTTTCCGACATGCCCTTAATGTACGGTATAGTCATTGTAGTCGTAGGAATTGAGTTAGCGTTAGTTTCAGAAATCGGTTCAGTAGGTCCGTGAACGTTTCATCTAATAGAGTCGTCGTTGTAGTTGTTTTCAGAAAAAAAACACAGCCAAGGTAATTGTTTTCCTCAGATGAACTGTCTTGTTAGTTGCAAACTAGTTGCACTCGCGATCATCTGTTTAATGTCTCAGATGATTGAAGTAATTTGTCAGTATGCATCGGCTTCCTGTAAACCGTGTATTGATAGTGTAACCAGTGTTCGTTGAGGTGGTCGTGGAATGCGTCAATGTTCACTTTGTAAACGTAACCAAAGCAGTATCGTTAGGGCTCGTTCCTCGATGCTTTGCAAAACATTTTCTGCAACAACAACGGAAACTGGACATCCTATAGCTTTTCGTGTAACTGTTTTTAGTACGGTTTGACGCAGTAGAACTCCTTATACGGTCACCTTGTTATTACGGCCAATTGTTTTGGTCCCTGCGAAACATACATTATCTTATAAGAAAACCCCGTTAGAATGCGGCCACCTCGTTTATAGGCCAACGGACACATTCTGAAATCGCCAACCTATATAATTCTTTATAATTACGGCCGTTCGAACCAAATATGCATTCGTTCTTAATTGTCCAAACAAAACAAAACAAATATAGTACTTGAGAAAGAATATTATATTTAACATAATGTAGCATGATGTTAAGTCAAAGAGGTCAGGGCCTTTTGAGAAGGGTATGCAAGTCTGTTCTTGTTTCGATTTTAGAATCCTGTTATGTTCATCAATGTTTCCTTGGTTAATACTGTATGTACGGAGCGAGGTTTCTGCACTCTAGGTGTCTATTAAATAATTTAAAGTTGATTAGAAGTGCAAATGTAATTGTTAGGACCAGTCATGAAATTTGACACTACCCCGTTAATACGGCCACCCTGTTACGCACGTACGCACGTGCGTACCTCGGAAATCTAAATATATATATATATTTATTTTTTGATTTATTGGCGACAAGCGACCTCTACACATGCGAAAGGTTGTATTTCATACCTTGATTTGTGAAACATTTCTCTAGAAAACATGGGAAATGGCATTTTCGAGGCTCTAAAAATAAATATTTTCGTGGGAGCGTGCCCCAAATCCTCCCCCACAGTGGCTGACGCCTTCTGCGCCCAATTACCTTCTCCTTTCGTGCGTACCTACACGGAAAACCACAAAGTAATTAGACGTCAGGCAAAGGTTCAGGAAGTCCATGATGATGTAGGTAACGGTTGTGTGTCAGTAGACTGTACTATAGCGGTCTTAGCACAACTGAAAACGCTAAAGTGAATATTTGTGAACAGTGTAGTGTTCCACATAAGATGGGGGTCACAGGTCAAAAACCCGACTAGGTCAGCTTCCTGACACGACAAATTAATTGCAAACTTATAATGATTTGTTGGGAACTGTGGGGGATTTGACCCGTTGGAATATTTGCATGGTACCTTGCCTCAATAACTTAACTGAAACCCTGTCAGTGATTCCACATCAACTGATGACATTAGTTTGTAGTTGTCAGGTATCTGTGCAGTCTTGGTGGCGGTAATTAAGTCCTCAGTAGACTATAGTTTACTTCTTGATTTCTCGGTAAGTGGTTGTAGTATAGTCGTCAGGTACTTGGACAGTTGGTACGTAGGAGACCCACAGAACGAGACTATAGGTCGCATAGGGAAGCCATGCTTGTGCAACTTCGTTAGTCCGTAGAGTTTCGATGGTTGAGGTACATGCGTTTTCGTATTTTATTAGGTAATCGAAATTCGTATTTCTCAGGCAGCGTAAGATAGTCTGTAATACAGCAGTTAGCGAATATAATTATTCTTTGGAGTTTACTTATGGATCTTCTTTCTTTAATTAGCTGCGAGGAAAGTAATGGAGTGGTGGATGATGTCGAATGCGACAATGATGAGGATGATAAATTTTTCATGACATCCAAGGGTGCTTTCCGATTCCCTGGTCAAGATTCCCCTGGCAAGGTTTATTTCCATGCCACAGTCATTGTCTGTCTGTCAAGTAATGCGGCTTCCGAATGCCGAACTGAATGCGCTGCCGCCTGTCCTGCTGTACGAAAGAGACGTGAAACAGTTCAGGAAAGCCTGCAAACAACGTACTATCTAAAGGCTGGTCCATTCAGTCTTGTAGACCCCAATAAAGGTTTGTGATTAAAGAACAAGTGTGCTGATATGAAACATTGTTATGATCGAAAGACGGTATCAATGTTGATAGCAGGATTTTACAAACTGTTCCTGAAATACACCTTATTGAAATAATATTGTCATAGAAAAAAGGAATAATTAGGCCAAAAAAACAGTTAAAAAATTTTTGGATCGTAATAATCCTCAAAATAGTCCGGCATTACGATTTCGTAAAATCACAAGTTTTGAACTTTACAAATGTTATATGGGTAGCCTTTGAATTTTGGTTACTATGGTTACCATTTATAACGAGCAAGTAACCTAATCAGATCATTTCATGTATTATTATGGCAAAGTTATTGCAATTAGGTGTATCTGGCGACAATATTCAAACAAAAATGCGGGGCTGAATATTGCAGCTAGCGCGGGATCTTCAGAATTGCTATTAATGACGTCATCAGATAGACAAAACTGTCTCGATGACCCGGACTGTACGTTCAAATACAATCAAAATCACTAGAGGGGTAAAACTGCAGTTAGAAATTTGAACTCGAAGCCGTTCGATTTTTTAAACGTGATCTAAAAAAATGTCACGTTTTTCGTGTCAGCTAGGATGTGATTTTAACGGTCGCTTCATGGTGATGTAAACACCGCTTTTCCATAATTTGTATGTTTTGCGTAATTTTAATATGTTTCATACCGTTTTGCAGCAGAGAGTATCCGAAAGTCACAAAGCTTTCTGCTGACTTCCCGGTAAATAAACAGTGTCCGCGTGATAAAAATTTTTAATTCCCGTGATCGAGATTGGCGCAGCGCGAAACGAATTTAGCGACTGTATTTTACCACTGCAGGAGCCCTGACCACTATAGTGATTTCGATAGTTGTTTTGAATTTGATCGATCTCGCGAGATGATTTAAGTAACCTTATTTCGATTACTTGGAGCGGATACATAATCGTGCTCGATTTACTACTTTGCCCCCAGGGAGTCAGGAAATGTAAGGGAGACAGACCCAAGAAGAAAATTTTGAAGTTGTTCTATTTTTGCATAAAATAAAGGTCATAACATGTTAGGATTAGAGCGCAACATTGAACAGCCTTATGTTAAAAAATGCAGTTTTTAAACTAGTACTTGTCACTTAATGCCAAGCTAAAGTTGAGCTGAAATGATACAACGAGTCTTGCCTTTGTACTTATGTAAACGCCAGTTGAGAGGCATTCTGGCTTGCTCACTTTAAATTTGACTAAATCTTGGCGGACACCTGTCCTTAAAAGTGCTTAATGCAGGCAATAATTATCTGCAGGCAATGAACGAGTTATATGCAGGCAATAAGCTTGTTATAATAACTCAGTATTCAGCTTGGTTGCGAGGACTCGAGGAATCCGGAAAGGTAGCGGAAAGAAACGAACTTGTATGCTCATATTCGATTGTGCTATTCCTCGTTACTTAGCCGAACGTTAACACTGCATGGGCCAAAAGTGATATCAAGTAATTTCTTACATGACTATGTATTTTAAATCTTCAGAATCCACTGTTGACGAGAATGAAGGCACAGCTTTGCCCAGCTATGCGATTGCAGTTGTGGCTGTCTGCGGCGTCGTGGCCATCGCTATAGTCAGCACCGTCGTGGTTATTGTTCTTCGCCGACGCCGCAAAAATACTAATACTACTATTGCTGCGCCGATTGACGCTGGTGTTACTGCCTAATCAACACAGGCCACACGTTTGGAGCAGAAATAGATCCGAAGTCTTAACGTAGTGAATGTTCCTTTTTAATGGAACAATCCTCCAATCCTTTTCATAGCATCTAATCAACAAAGATGTCGTTGTATGGCATTCGTTTCGGTTTTAAAAGTAGTTAGTGAATAGTAGTCTTTAATCTGTCTAGTCATAAACTCGTGTAAAACTAACCACAGAATGACCAGCGAAGAAGAGTATTTCGAAATACCGTGAAAAGGCATTTTATTTCTCCACCATGAAGAGGTTTCAATCTGATTGACAAGCTGGATATTATTATTCCCGCCCGCCAGTGACTAGCTACGCAGCCAGTCAGAATGAAGGTCAATCTTCACTGGAAAAAACCTGTTGATTGAAAATAAATTTCTCCCGTGAATCGTTTCTTAAAAGGTACGAATGGCAGTTTGGAGAAGACTCATACTGATCGCGTGAAAGGCAAGATATTAATTATTAATGAAAGGTCATTTCTGCAAAACAAGCCAATAACTTTTTAATCAACTTTTAGGTTTTTAGATTACAAAGTTTATAGTTTTCTGTGTTAACGGTTTTCTTTGTTATGTATTTTAACATTATTTTTTAGCTTTCAGACGTTCTTTTTTAATCTATGCTGAAAGAATTTTAAGAATTTTATCCATTTATCCAGGACCTCCCTGAAAACCACCTCGGTGAGCGGAGCCTTATTGGGGAAAAATTATTATCATTATAATTATTATTTTCTGCTTTTTTATCGCATTTTTTCAAGCTAAATGCATTTTTGGTGTTCTGAAACTAGATTTTTATGAAGGTTAAGTGAAAAAAATGTACAAAATTTTACTTTGGTGCTTGCGTACACGCCACTTTTGGACTTGTTCTTGTTCTTGTCCTAGCTGCCTCAGATTCTTTTCACAAAAGTCCGCTGACATGCAAACTGATGACGTCACAAGTGGCACAAGGAGCATGGTCACCACCACGCTTTTTTGCGTTCTCAGTACTCATGCAAAGAGTTTAGGAAGAGGGTGACGGTAATTAGTTTCATCGATTTTTCCAAACCACGAGGAAAGATCTTGAAAACGTCAGCCTGACTTTTGCAAGTTGAGATCTAAGTTTCCTGGTGATATCACAGTGATATCACTCCATATATAGCTTCAGTACAATGGCAGAGTGCGCAGTTTGTAGGTTTCCATTGGCGTAAACATGTTTTTAGGCTGCTGAATTTTTGAAGTTATGCTCGTAACAGTGTCCCTTTAAAGGAAAATATGTTCCTTTTGCACAAATTATCTGAAAAGGGGAATGCCTTTAATCCACGTGCTATCCTCCTATTGAATGATCTTCCCATGTCTTCTGTTAATGCCGAGACCGTCACTGCTTTCCAAACGAACGGTAGGGTAGCAGCTCTCGTAAGCTTGCAATTCTACTAGCAGCAGTTTCTATTGTTTTAGGGGCCAGGGGCATTTTTCCTGTTGTTTGAATGCGTCGCAAGCCATTCATGTGAGACCTTAACTTACGAGAGCTGCTAGCTCGCCCGAAACGACTATCAGACAATATTATAATGCAATGTAAATCTTTATCTATCGTATAATTTAATTTAGGTGTTCGTATATTTACATGTTAATTTACTTTCAGTTTGAGAATTAGTTAAGTTTCCTTTTTTCCCCATTTTCTACTTCTTCGCGGATTGTTTTAGTATCCTGTATAGTCTCTTAGACTTCTAGAATTATTAGTATGTATTTATGTATCTATATCTCCATTTTATTGTTCATAGGCTTGCTCCAAAACACTTTAGGTCTGATTATTTACTAAAGGCGTTTTGTAACGATCACCAAACACAAAAATAATAAAAAATGTCTTTGAGACACTAATCAGATGTCGAGGTTTGATGAACTTTTCTTCAGCTCCAGGTTCGATAACTTTACTTTTTAGGGGTATTTCATTTAGGTTTTCTCTACTTACAAGTGAATCGTCGGAAATAGACTGTTAACAACTTCTCTATTTTTGGAAACCAACGCGCGCGAGAGAAATAGCAAGCGCGAGTGCAAAGCACGACTTTTTTGCCGCGCTTAACCCCGGTCCGAAGAGAAATACGAAAAAATAGAGGGCCGTGAAGAATAAAGGAAGGCTCTTGAAACAAAGTTATATTGAGTTGTTTCAAATGATGCCAAGATTGCAAATTTTATGTGCAAACATTTAGTAATAATAATAATAATAATAATAATAATAATAATAATAATAACAATAATAGTAATAATAATAATAATAATAATAATAATAATAATAATTTCTCGCGTGCAGCCAGTTTTAGCCTGGTTAGCTGGCGGTTTAATTTTGGAGCCGCAAAACCGGAAACTGAACAGTAAAGAAAAATCGCGGAATCTGAGGGAGAGCAAAGTGAGAAACCTCTTGTAATGGGTGCTTCTTTATATTTTATTAAGCTTTTCATTAAATTTATTTTTACACTGGACCAGAACGGCTTTACTAACGTGGCAAAAGAGTCCTTAACTCAGGGGTAATTTGCTTAAGCAGGTAACAGAAATCCATAGGTACCAGCATAACTATACCTTTAATTCCCCGAGGAATTACAAAGATAACGACTTTGTTCGCAGGCTGAATCCGTGGTAGCGGGTAGAGTTGATACGGCTGTTTCGAGAAAAGTTGTCGCAAAAGTGCGCGCGCGCGACAATCCCGAAAGATAATCTGATAATCAGGTAATCAATGAATCAGAATCACGGTTTCCATTCGTTGCCACAAACATAAGCCAGACTATTGTTACAGACAAAATCATTCCACTTGCCATTGGCATAAAGTTCTGTGCAGTTTTCTGGACGTCCTAGGTGATTGTTTGGTTCATCAGGCGCCCAGTTAGTAAAAGACACTTCAGATCCATCGACCCATTCATACACGGCTTTGTTGTCTAAGTCTTTGAGCCCAATCCACACTCGTCCACTATTGGGCGCAACTTTATTACGCACAAATTCGTTTTCCTCGGCGCTGTGTATCGATGTAAGGTTACTGTTTAGACTGAGGCAGGTTTGCTGGGCTTTGAACCAGTCAACTTTTTTCCCAAAAGCTTTAAAACATGAACCATTAAATTGAAGCCAGTCGGGAGTAGCACAAATTGCTGTGGAAATCAAACGAATTCAGGGCAAGAAGAAAGATGTTACCTGACTCGTTGCATATAAGTGTATAAGCAGCCCTTGCGAGTTAGATTAACCACACCACCCCTTGTGAAAATGAGCTGTGAATAATTATAGTAGACGGGGCAAGCGTGTTTAACTAAAGTTTTACCTTACGTTACCTGTTTAGACCCATCTCATTGAAATGAACTTTGTGGGAATTTTGCTAAGCTATTAATTAGTATATAAAACAACTCCTGTGATGGACAAGCATCCCATCCAGGGGGAGTAGAAATGTTCCTAGCCGCTTAATGCTAAAGAAACCGTTATAAGCTCCGGCAGTATGAATCGCTTTGGAACGAGGGAGGCGTTATTATTATTAGTGGTAGTGACATGGCGATTTTCATCAGGGTTTCTTGCCCCCGCTGATTTTCGTTTATTCGTATATTTCGGTGAATGTTTCTGTCTCTCTCTTGTGAATGTTATTGTCTCGGAACTATCGGTCTGATAGTTGCCACTTGGAAATCTCATGTTCTTAAAACTAGTATATTTGCCCTCGAAGCTTCGCTTCTCGGGCAAATATTTGTTTTAAGAACATTAAATTTCCGCGGGGCAACTATCATCCGATAATTTCTCCACAGAAACACTCTATTGTTTAAATAGTCAATGAGGCGCAACCGAGTTGACTATCGCTCATAGAAAACGAGAGCGAGTAGTCTAATTGTTTTAGTAGAAACTCTAAACTAAATGCAGTTCGCAACTTACAATTTTATGCAATTCGAAGCCAAAGATCAAGAAAAATATTGCCTTCAAAGAGCAATGCGCGCGCGATCGTTTTCTATCGGCGAATAGAAAACGAGAGAACAAATCAGATTAACGGATTTAGGCTAGAATACAGCTGAGTTTTTACCAAACAATGATATTAGAAAACGCCTCACAATAAGAAAGGGAATTGTTAAAAGCACTAAACTGCATCAAATATTAGATTTGACTAAACCTTTATGAGTCAAACATAGCTTGTAGATGTATTAAGCTAAGCTCACCAGTTTCGCAAAGTATTCCTTTGGCATTTGGTTTGCATGAACACGTGAATCGCTTGCCTGTGACGTCACATGTCTCGTGACAAGTTCCTCCGTGAAGACAGGGTCGGCTTCCACAACATCCATTCTGACAGTCGGCCAAGGGAAAGATATCCTGACCAGAAATATAATAATTATTGATAAAAGTTCGAGCGTAAACTAGGATAATCTGACGTTTTAGATAAATGCTGTTAAGAGTGTTAATGGTTAGAATTGGCAAACTTATTAAAAAATATCATCAGGTTGACATTGAGTGATCTTGATCTGTAATCTTAACATAACAATAATCATCATCATCCTCAATTTGTTCCTCATCATCACCATCACAATCAAGTTTTTATTGACCACTATGTAATAGAAATTTGCAAGACCACTGCAAAAAACCGATGAGAAGTGCCGGATCTCTGGTAGACCTGGATCAGTAAATTATTCACAAAGCAAACTATAAACGGCAGACTGATCCTGAAGGCGAAAGCGATGAAAATTAAACAAGATAGATAAAAAAGTTAATATATGTAAAGGAAATTTGCCCGATATTTCAGTTTGCAAGACAAACCTGCCTCAGGGGCTGAGCGAACAATTTTGTTCGAAATATCGGGCAAATTTAGTTTAAATATATTAGTTAATTTTCATCGCTTTCGCCGTCAGGATCCCCATCATCGTCAAACTTCTCCTCCTCTTCCTCCTTGTCCTTCTACTCATCATCATCATCATCATCATCATCATCATCATCTTTATCATCCTCATCATCATCGTCAACATCATCGTCAACATCATCATGAAAGGAGGACGTAAGTGGAATATCGAGAGCAACGAGACGCGCAAAATAAAACGGTCTCTTTTCTTCCCGCGTCTCGCCGCCTTTGATTTTCCATTCGCACTCTTTTTTCGCTTCACGCTCTACGGACTAAGAAAGCTATGAACTACCCGTAAGATTGCGCATGTTTGTTAACAGACAGTTCTCCTTACCCTTCTGTTGTAGTTCATAGTCAGATCATAGTATTGTGATCCCTCCAAATATTTCAGCGCCCTGAAATTTGTATATCTGTTTTCTTCATTCAATTCACAGTTTTTATCCTTACCATTCGTCAAGTAGTTAAACGAGATGCACCTACAGTCAGATTGACATTTTCCGAAGCATTCAGATGGCTGTGCCACTGTAAAGTTATCAAACACGTGACCACAAAGGGCGTGGTTGTTTATCATGTTTCTTCCAGGAGCAAAGAAGAATCCTCCTGTTAAACAATCGCCATTGGCACCCATTGCGCCAAACTGGACTTTATGAAGAATGTATTGAACAGCTATTACGAAGACGAAGTCCTTGAATAGTTCAATACACATGACTTGATTGGCATTCCACTAAAAAATAAAATAATCTAGAACTAACTAACCGTGTATGTTGTGTTAATTTTGTTAACATCTGAATCTAAATTTTTAACCTCTTCTCCTGTTTCACTTTCATTTGTGTCAACCCTATCTGTTCGCGTTTTTGGGTCTCCTGGGTGTTGGGGGGAGGGAGAGGGGATTGGGGATGGGTTGAGGGGAAGTGGGGCTCTAAGCTTTGGCAATATAGTTTAGAGAGAGCTAAGTAAATCCGAAAATGTGTGCAGTCACCCTTTTCGTAAGTTCGGTAATATATCGTAAGTGATGTTTCTATGTAAGTAAGGTGTAAGTAAGTAGGCAACGTAACAAGTATTGTATTGTAAACAAGCTTGCTGTGAGCAATCTATTGTAAGATATGCAATTTAAATCGGTGCGATTGTTTTCAGAGATGTTTTCAGAGATGAAACCGTAATATGGACAAGCATACGTATTTTTCTTCCGCTTTGCCAGAAATGAAAATGAAGAAGGGAAATTTTCATTTTACATTCCGCGCCTTTTCCGGTAAAATTAAACTAAAAAATGCTTTAAATTTCACACCCATGATGTAAATTAAAACTCCACTGGTGAAAATGGTGTAAATACGGTTTACTGTTAAAATCTCGTCAATTGCCTGGTTTCAAACCGAAAGGGACTAGGTACTAGTCTGTTCATTATGGGATTAGCAACTATTGATCCACAAAGCCAGAAAGAGCACACCGAGATTTTCAAAATCCCCAAGTTTGGTGTTAATCGGGCTAGTTTTGACTGAGATATAGCCATTTAAATATGTCAAAATTACAAAGAAATGTTCGGTAATCCGGACGCAGTGTCCGGATTACCGGATTTTAACTGGCTGTATCTCGGGTCTATTAACACCAAACTTGGGGATTTTGTAAATCTCGGTGTGCTCTTTCTGACTATGTGGATCAATTGGTGGTTTTCACTATCACGCAATTAAAAACTAAATTCGAAACAATTTAGCTACAGAAGTTAAGAATTTCAGCGAGTGTAGATGTTAACTAAATAAACAATTTGTCCAAGTCTCAGGCCTGTGCGGTGTGCCGTTCGCGAGTTATTTGCCGAAGCGTTCCACGCAAATTTACAAAGCTCAGTATGGAGACGCCATATTTGTGTCCTTCCGAGGGACACAAATATGGCCGCCGTGATGCACGCAAAACCATCTGGTATTCAATTGTGCTATAATAGCGACTGCTTTGGGCTCATGAGCTATTGTACTTTCACATAAACACCATTTATTATATCTTATATATATCTTCTAAACAAAATAACTTTGCCATAGCACTCGGCTTGATGTCACACATGGCGGAAGACTCAAACATTCAAAATGCTCTGTTTTCAAAACGAAGGGCACTATCGAGCTGAAAATGTGTGAAAAGATATATTTTTAGTTCACCTTACACCTAGTGGCAACGAAAGTTTAACAGGCCCAGCGAAATTTGATTTTAGAATTTTATGACGTCACATGAAAACCAAGAATAGCTGCTAATCCCATAATTTGTTGACTCGTACCTTGTCCCCCTCGGTTTGAAAACAGGCAATGAAATCTAAGCAAGTCATCAGAACACACGAAATGCGACAACCTGTCAAGACAACACAATTACCTGTACCAGTCCACTTTCCATATCAATGGTGCAGGTGTTTAGCTTAACTGACAATTTGCACGTACGACTTGAAGAAGTCTTGCTTTTAAAAGAGGCTTGTTTAAAGTAACCCAATTATGTAGTTCAACGGGACCACCTTTAGTTATTTCAATGTTAGTTAAATGCTCCAATAAACCTTGAATCTAATCTCGTGGTTGACGAAGGGAGAGATGTTTTGATATTTTAGATTTTCCTACCAAACAAAATCCCTCTAGTTTCATCCAATTCATGTAAACGTTTGTCCCTAGTTTATGCACCTATAATTTTGCAGTCAAGCCTGCAGGCTAACTTTATTGACCTGCAATGTGAGTCCGTGAGCACGTTACATTAAGAAAAGCCTGTATATTATACTGTAGTGTATATAATTTAGCATCTAGAATAAAATGTTCGTTTATGCTTTCTTACAAGAAACCGACAGTTGATTCAATATATATCACGAAATTAAATTATCTTCAGTTGTTAGCTGAACTGCCATGTTTTAGAAAGCCTTTCGGATATTCTTGAAATAATAGTGCACGTCATTGTTAACGAAATAAAAAAATAACGGCGGCAACATATAGCGTGGAAATGGAAACAAATTACTTAATCGCACATGGTAATCGACAGCTTTGCAGTCATACATACCTATATAACCTTTTCCGTTTGGTTGGTATTAAATATAATACGGCGTTAACAAAATCAGTAATGGCTTTGAAAAAGTTAACAGGAAAAGGAAGATGAAGACAAAAACACCTTTCCATGTAATTCTCCTTTCATCAATAATACCAGATTGAATTTAACCGATAAGCATTTTAATGATGTAAAAGCTTTACATTTGTAAATTTTGACGTCATCATATTATACTCGCACGCTGATTGGTTTCTTAGCTGATTGAGTTACGTTAAAAGTAATATAACCACGCGTGATCATGACGTGCAGTAAATTAAATGTTATACCTCAGTTTAAGATCGACGTTATAAAGACAGTTGACTGAGTAAGTTAGAGGTAAAGAGGAATTTTCGCTTGTGTCTCATCTTTAAATAAAATGTTTAGGTCCAGAATTATTTTACACTACATTATAATTGCATTAGGGTTTTTCCGTTTGTTTAATTAAAGACTGACAGTTTGAAAGATGACTTGGGATCAGGTTGTCGAAACGTCAGTCACTAACAACGGTACTTTTCAAAGTTACTCCAACACCGACAAGCACACCATACGGGCGGATGTAAACAAAACTGTACCTGAAAGATTAATTTATCAACATGACACGAGCGTGGGACAAAGAAAGATTCTGAGTCCCCGACAGAAATCGAACCCATGACCTCCCGAACACCGGGCGGGCGATCTATCCACTGAGCTACGAGAACTCATGCAGAACGAGGTCATTTTTACTGAATTCTTATGTGACACGCGTCCCGCATACTGCTAGGATCAGCAATGTTGCTATCATCATGAGTGTGGAAATGAGAGGATGGCAAATTTTCAGCTCGGTAAATTTAATGTGAAAGATTAATTTATCAACATGACACGAGCACATGACACTTTCACCCATCGACTCTTTCTTACTATTCAGTATATACAAGGCGCTTCCATTAAAATGGAGAAATAACTTAAACACAAACCGACGCCTTATACCTCTTTATTCACAACAATTAAACTGACCACCTCTTTTATTTACATAAACAATGAAGAAATCAGTGTAGAGAAAATACAATCAAAATCTCTGTATGACAGCCTAATCTCTAAAGTAGCAAATGCACCTACCGCCTTGAAGAAATACGAAGATCTCTTCAATACCGAGTCCTTTCAGTTAAATTGGAAAGACATCTTTCTATACCACTAAAGGTAACGTTGAGTACTAAATTACGTGAATTCCAATACAAAATATTAAATAGGATTCTCTACACAAACAACATGCTTCACAAGTTCAAAAAGTTGACTCTCCCTTATGCTACTTATGTAAAACGGAAATAGAAACTCTAGAACACTTCTTTTTCTACTGCTCGCACATAAATACGTACTGGAAAGAAGTAGTTAATTTGTTCAGAGACCAACTAAAGATCTCTAAGGACTTTGAAATCACAGATGTTATTTTCGGACTCAATAATAAAGAAATTTACAATCATTTAATGAACTATATCATCCTTGAAGGCAAATACCTCCTTTATCTCTTTAAATTAATTGATAGGTTCTTATCTCAAAGACTGTTACTAGAGAGCATCAAGAGTACCTACAAATTAGAACACTTCATTGCGAGAGAGAGAAATAATCTTAACTATCATTACACGAAGTGGGAGCCTCTGCTTCCCCTTGTTTCATCTTAGTTTGAAGTTTTTCTAAATGTATTTTGTGTCACTTCCCCTTTTGTGACAGGTAAACAAAATCCTGTAAGGGCAACTGTTTGGAGGTGGTGTTTTTTATTTCTTTTCTTTTTATTTATTTATTTATTTCTAGTGTATTGTATTGTATTGTAAAATGTAAATAGGCATTGTAATGATAAGTATTGTAAGTGATGTTTGAAAGTAAGTTGTAAGTAGTAACTTAGCGTATTGTAAGTTGTTAGCAGTCATGTAATTTGTTGTAAGTAATAGAACTGTAATCTTTGCCAAAAAATCTTAATACCCTTTACCCTTCAATTAAAAAAAAACGTGACACGAGCGTGGGACAAAGAAAAATTCTAAGTCCCCGACAGGAATCGAACCCATGACCTCCCGAACACCGGGCGGGCGCTGTACCTGTTCGCACGGAATGCCTCCGAGGTCAAAATGAAAGTCAATGCAAGTAGATCTTGACCAAAATGAAAATTGAAATATAGTTTTATTTTATGAAAACACAAAATATGTTTTCACTGTTCTCTGAATTGCTAAACAAATATTACGGTCGCATTGAAAGAGGCCTCCGTTAGCTAATAAATGAATAGCGACCTAGCTCCGAAGAAGAAGAAAAATCTTCCCACGGTGATCTCCTACACTTTTTTTTATATTGATTAATTTGCAGGTACAATTTAACATGGGAGGTTTTGATGGCTTATAAAGCCGGTTGAACTTTTGAGAGCGTAAATGAGCCCAACTCTAACTCTTTGGTAAAATGTTCAGAAGTGTTTTATCTTTCTCTTATTACCATTTGTTACAGCGTACAACAATCATATGCGACATTTAAGAACGTTCGCGCTAACTGTTTCTGCGCATCGTTACTGCGCACGGAATTCGTCACGCCACGTCATCCATCGAGCGCGCGCGCTGAGAAAAAAACCATTAAAGGCCAGAAGCCGTTTTGTAACTTTGCTGGCAGTTTACTCTCTTAAATGGTCGGTGACCCCTACTTTTTTTCCATGAACTGGTTTATTTACAATTTTCCGCACAGTGTCAAAAAATGAACACACAGGACATGGAATCCTGCCATCTTGCGGCTGTTAGGCGAGTGCAAATGTGGTCGCTAAATGCGATTTTTTCTTTAAGGAGCCACACCAATTGAATAAATTCACTTTATAGGCAGAGACACGTTCATTTCAAAGATTTATTTGCAATATTTTTGTGTTTAAACACACTGTAGCCATGTTCGCTAACGAAACGCGATTTTTCAGATTTAGGGTGTTCTTCTTGGCATGTTATCTCCAAAACGAAGTCGGTGACCCCCAATTTTTTTTACATTTCTGACATCACATACTCATTATAAAAAAATCAATGGTAGAAAAATGTTGCGCGAACGTCCCTAAATGCTGCTTTACAGCCAAAATGAGTTACCGAGTACCTAAGAAGGGACTGGGCACTAGTACTTTCAATGGCGTTTTTCTCAAAATCTACCCGTACGACTCCACCTCAACATTTTAGAAAGTAGTAGCTGGCTCTGATTAAACATGCATGGAAAATAAAATAAAATTCTGTAAGCTAAAATAGGCAAAAAGGCACATTTTTCTACTTGCTAAATGTTTAATCAAAGCCAATTACTAATTCTGAAATTTTGAGGTAGGGTCATACAGGTAAATTTTTAGAGTATTAGTACCCAGTCCCTTTTTACGACCTCTTAGGCGCTCGATCGTTCATTTTGGCTCTTTATTATGATTTTTCCGTTCAAATGTCACATATAATTGTTGTACGCTGCAACAGATAGCAATAAGAGAAAGAACTAAAACACTTATGGGCTATGACCTAAAACACGTTGGGCTTATTTACTCTCTCAAAACTGTACTAAGCCATGTGGAAATAGTGGATATGAGAGCAAAAACGGTTAGAAGAAATTCTGAGAAAAATCATTGACGGAATCATATGGGACATGAATCAGATCCAAGGATGTAAATTAAGCAATTCGAACTTGCTGCATAATTGTCAGTGACAGACCCCTTTTTCGCGCATTTTGAAGATCTTGATTCAAATTTTAACCGAGTACTTTCTGAAACTGAAGCCGAAAACGCGATTCTAAGAGAGTACGTAAAGTTATTTTAACTAAACATCATCTCATATTTCAGAAATCTCGATTGGCTATAATGGAATTTAGTTTTTACAAAATTAATCACTTTCAAAACAGTACAGGTAGATAACAGTTCAACAAAAGACTTAAACAGGTTGAAATAACAGTTCAGTGCTTATTCACAGTGACGATCTGACGAAACGGTTTATTGTTAAGCGAACAAAACAACTGGTGCCTGATACGGTCAATGAACTGGAACATCAACCTCTAACTTAAGAACTAAACAAAATAATTTCTCTGTTTGATTTTCGATATGATTTTTAATTAACAGCGAAAGCTAATAAACAAAAAACATTAATTATGATATTTTCTTTCCTCACAGCTTTACCCGGTGACCGGCTCCGTTGAATAGTAGGTAGCTCGGTATGTGGGTAGGATATGTTTGGAAGCTGGAAGCTTGTGGGACAATGCCCTGAATTTTCTGCCCAATCAGAGAACGGGCGAGGTGCTTACCATTTGTAGGAAGAATCCGGTTGGTGAGACCGTTGCATAATGTTAAGCAATTTTCCAGAAAATTACCTTTCCATTTGACTTCAAACCGAAATTTCCGGAATTTTTGGCTAAATAGTAAGCACCCCGAGATTCCAGAAAAAGGTTTCCGTTGGAAGCAATCAAATAGACCTTGTAGTCCACGTGCGAACATCGATAATGTGCCACAACAAACAGGCAGATGGATACCAGCGAATTTCTGTTCATCAAAGAGAACATGGAAAAAGATTGATACAGAATAATGTGAGACCTTGTTCCGGACACGCCATCTTGGATTTGGGTTGTGGTACTGGCGAGCTGTCCGCTTATCTTGCCGAGCTTGTAGGACAAGATGGCAAAGTTGTGGCCGTTGATCCTGACCTCGATCGAATTGAAGTTGCTCGGGAATCCCACTCGGCAGTCAAAAATCTCACGTTTCACGAAGGTAGTTCTGCGAATTTCCCAGGAATGGGTTCGGAGACTTTCGACACCATCTTTAGCAATGCTGTGTTTCACTGGGTTCAGGATAAAGAGGAAGCATTGAAGAACATGTTTTGCAGTCTCAGACCAGCCGGGAAAATTGTTATGAGATACCTCGATCATTTCATCCCGGTATTTGACCACGTTTATCGTGAGCTTAACCCAGAAAATTTGGACCGTTTACTCAACATGTTTCATCTGGAAACCAGGTCAAAAATTGAGGAAATGTGTAGGGCTGTTGGTTTTAAAATTGTGCAGAGTTACGACGTGAAATTTAATGATCGCCACTACGAAAATTATGAAAATATGTGCACATATTTCTGGGCAACTACACACGGCATCTTTGACCCAAAGCTCGTAACGGAAGATAGACTAACACGTTTCTTTGCTCGCTATTCGAGCGGAGACTCTCCTGCTAAGCCCTTTAAGGTGCTTGCTGAAGATGGTGATTTTTATTGCGTCACTATTGCGACTAAAGCGGCTAGAACGTGACTGCAAAACTCTGTTTATTTGGCTCTTACTCCGTGTACCGTATGCAAATGTAAGACATTAATTTGTTTCACCTTTGTTCTTGATTCTTTGTAGTTTGGGGCAGCATTGTTTCTCATCTTTTGTTTTACGTCATATGTGTCCAGTACACGAAGAAGGAGCAATATGCAATATATTGATACCCGAGTTGAGTTCCAGTCATATCACTGATCCAACCTGCCACTGATCGGTCAATGTTTTTGTTGATAGCCTGCTAAGCAGGCGGTTTTTGAGGGGGGACTGCTTCGAAAACAGCGATCAGGAAAGACCAGTACCCAGTGCATATTTTTATTTTACCCGGCTATTTTTTGTTTCCCCAGTCACTTTGCGGTGTGACCCAGCGCATTTTGTTTGCCAAAAATAACCAGAGACGACTTTATCAACAACAAAAGTTCAATGGCTCAAAGCCCGGCATTCGATCTGGAAGATGCAATTTTTAAATTTTCGGAAGATCAATAAATTTTGCTTAAATAAAAATCGCTAAAATTCTACGGTAGCCGCTAACAATAGTAAGCAAGGTATTATTTCAAGTTATTATATGGCCGTGTGTCTCACGTGGACTGGAAACTAGCGAATTCACGAATTTGATTGGCTACAATTGATATTGACCGGGGTCTAGATTTTCCCATGTAGACCGGCATCTAGATCGGTTGCATTTTGGGGTCAGAAAGTTCCAAAAAAAAAAACAGGAACACATTGTCTCCTTTTTTCTCGAAAAATACTAAATGGACAATTAAAAAAAGCTTGACAAGAATAAAAAGTAAAGATACAACCAAACTTTGGCAAATTTAAGTTCAGCTCATCGCCATTCGCAAACAAACGTCAGCGAGAACGAAGCAGTGTCGATAAAGTGCACCTAGCCCCAAAATATTTTTTTTGCTAAAATATACCTTTGCACCAGTTTGAAACGCATTGCACCTTTCGTTTCTCCTTTTTACCAAATTCTGGCTATTTTTCGCATTCAAACGTTATGAAAAACTGTGCATCATTTGTTACACGGCCGAGTCAAAAGGGGCGTGGGTCTATTCCTGATTTGACGTCACAAAATGATTTGCATCACATCAACTCTTTGTAAACATGCATGCAAATCAGTTTGTGACGTCAATCGGGAATAGACCCACGCCCCTTCTGACTCGGTCATGGAACAATTGATGCACAGTTTATCGTAACTTTTGAATGCTATAAATAGTCAGAATTTGGTAAAAAGGTGCAATGCGTTTCAAATTGGTGCAAAGGTTTATTCTAGCGAAAAAAATATTTTGGGGTTAGGTGCACTTTAAGCAAATTGAAGTTTCCGTTTGGCCATATAATAAATACACAATAAATATCACGACCTCGGTCAAGATTCTCCCATACAGACCTCCCGCTCGGTTAATAAGAGCTTAGTATTATGATTTGAAGCCAATTTTATACACTACCAAGGATAACAAAATTTACAGTGAGTCCCTTCAAGGGTTCCATCCACATACGTAGCTCCTGTTATTGATGTAACAATCCAAATCGTTCCACTTGCCAAAAAGAGAGGTGACATTGACGTAAAGCTCAGTGCAGTTTTCAGAACCACCAGAATTGTTTGGCTCATTAAGAGCCCAGTTAGTGAATGACACTTCAGATCCATCGACCCATTCATATTCGGCTTTGTTGTTTAAGTCGTTGAGCCCAATCCAGAATTGCTCGCTCGAGGGCGCAACGTTATTACGAACAAATTTGTTTTCTTCGGCGCTGTGAATCGATGTTAGATTGCTGTTCAGACTGAGGCAAGTTTGTTGGGCTTTGAACCAGTTGACCTTCTCTGTGAACGCCTTGAAACAAGAACCATTAAATTGAAGCCAGTCGGAAGAAGGACAAATTGCTGTGAAAAGTGTATTAATGCCAAACGTTATTGGTAGGAATAAATATCGTCACTCGCTGTGCAAAGGAGCTCCGACACGGATGGCCCACCCAAAAGTTAAGCATGCATCAAGTTCTCCAATTAGAATCCTTCTCAAGTTTCTTCATTCAAAGCTACCCTTTTTTTCTTCTCACTTCATTGTTAGCTCTCTGGTGCATTATTTCCTTTGATTTGAAAGTAATTCTGTACATTAACAAAGGTTACTTTATTCTTGGTGACAACACCCCTTTGAGGAAGGCATCACTTAATTTGCGTTTTACCCTAGTTACTGTCCCGATATAGTAATCATCAGCGATCTGGAAGGGGGTACTCCCCTATAGAGGCATGTGCCGCGGGATAGGGTATGGTTTTTAAGGTTCCGGGTTCTTAAACAGGGGATGTTTTTTTCCAGTTTTGGCTTTGCGCTCTCGGTGTGATCCGTAGATAGGGTGCTTTTAAATTGTATCAGCTAAAATTTCAGTGCGTGAACCCCCAGCTAAACAAAAAAGAAATGGTCTTCTACAAATGAACTATCCTTCAAAACATTTATTAAAGTTGACCCGTTTACACCATTCTTATCTTTTCTCCCTTTTTGAATATATAGGGTATCATTTTCGCGTTTGGGATTTTAAAAGCTAAGGTATAAATTTTCGTTGTCTTCATCCCTGAATAAGGTCGGGGTTTACGGCGCTTCGTGGAAGAACCCTGTCGGAAATTTAAGGGAGTACGCAGCCCGCGTCAGCGATCTAGGTTTTGCTGGGTTTTCGACATGGTCCGAGTCCGCCCTCTCGCCTTGACGGAATCAAACAAAATAGACGGAAATGTACCTACGAGAACCAACATATGTCACCATTTGAAGCGATTGAAGAGTAGTTCAACGCCTGTTTCCTGAGATGTCCGCTTCGAATGATTGATGGCAGCGAAAAATGCGCAGACCTTTGATTGAATTGCGGGCAGTGCTCAACAGCTTTCTTTCTTACCCCGTAAATGAAAAAAATACTTGGCCAAAAATATTATGAATGCTACATCTCACCAATCTTTTCCAAGAGGTAATAAATAAATTTAAAAATTATAATGTCAAAATTTAATTTGACTGTCAAAATCAATAGAGATCCGGTAAGATATACTATTAAACTTACCGGTTTCGCAAAATATTCCTGTGATATTTGGTTTACATGAACACGTGAATCGTTTGCCTGTGACATCACAAATCTCGTGACAAGTTCCTCCGTTAAGACAGGGTCGGCTTCCACAACATCCATTCTGACATTCCGCCAAGGGAAAGTTATCCTGACCAGAAATAAGCAGAAACTAATTAACAATTTTTATTATTATTCTTTGCACGCCTTGGATATGAGTGGGCTAAAGCTATCCCAACAGCCGCGAGTGGAATAATTTTCAAGTTTAAGCATTTAAACTGTGGTTAATGAGCTCTGTGGTCTGCAAGTAATAACTGTCATTTAAGGTTTCCACAATGGGGCTATGTTGCCCCTATTAGCCAAGTGCAAGCCTTAGGCCAAAGTCTAATGTAAAGCAATCGTTTTACCATCTGGGTAAATCGTATGACAAAGCTCCCAGTGATTTTCCACCATGCTCTCACGTGATTTTTGCATGCTATGTGCCAATCCCCAGTTGGTAAATCCCAATGATTTCTGACCCTGTCTCAGTTGTTAGCTACCCTTCAAGCTAGGCTGTTCTCAGCGAATTGCAATATTTGAACTCATCGAGTGTTCTCGCTGGCGCCCACAACTACCATATTTGTGCTCCGTGATATTTGAGCTCATGATGGTCTGGCAGTATGCTATGGCTAGTTTTCAATAATATAGCTAACCTTGAAATTATTGTTAACTGTTAACCCCTTTAAACGTCTTATTTTTCCACGACAAGCTCAGATATAAGAAAATTTATAATTGACATCAATTGCAAATTAATTGTTAGTTGACGTGGTCGAACAAGAGTTACCCTTACCCTTATATCATAATTAATAGTCAGATCGTAATATTGTGATCCGTCCACAGCTTGCAGCGCCTTGAAATTTGTATATCTGTTCTCTTCATTAAGTTCGCAGTTGCTCTCCTTCGCATTGGTCAGATAGTTAAACGAGATGCATTGACAGTCAGACTGACATTTTCTAAAGCATTCAATTGGCTGTGTGACTGTAAAGTTATCAAACACGTGACCACGAAGGGCGTGGCTGTCTACCATGTTTCTTCTAGGAGCAAAGAAGAATCCTCCTGTTAAACAATTGGCATTGGTACCCAGTGCGCCTTGCTGTAGTGTAAGAAGAATGACTTGAGCAGCCAATGTGAAAATGATGTCCTTGAGTAGTTCAATATGCATCACCAGATTTCACGCAGTTTTGTCTCGCACTAATGAAATATTAAATAACAGATAATATATAAGAACTAAGTAATTGGGATTTTTCATTCTAATTTTAAAATTTAATTGCAAGCTATTTAAAACTATCCTATTTTCAGTTTTTGTTGAGCCCTATACCGAGTTGATGGTGTAGTCTGATCGTCCGGGTTAGAGCAACCCTAGAAAGGCCTGGTAAGTAGTGAATGATGTTTCGACAACCTGTGTGGAAGTCATCATCAGAGTCATCAAAGAGTTGTTTGTCAGTGGTCTGGTTCGTGAAAACTGATTGGTCAGTTTTACCGTGATGTTATTGGCTGGAAGACGAAAGTAACGTAAGTCTGTCGTGACTGGACAGGTCAATTTCTATCCGTCATAGTTATGTCGTTCTATTAGGTTCATTTGTATGTTATGTCGTAAATAAGTCGTTTGTATTATATTTGCTGCCGGTGGTTGTTGATATCTGTTGGTTGAAGTCTGCTCTTAGTTAGTAAACCAGCTTTCCAAAGTCAGGCCAGTCAAGAGTGTGGTTCGTGAGTCGATTATGTTCAGACGGTTAGCATCCCCATTTCACGTATCTATTTGTAATAATTCAATATTTTAAATAATTGTTAGGTAAAATAGTTAAGATATATTTGTTTATATACTAATAGTGTCCGCAATTAGTTTGTATAAAGCTAAATAATCTGACACTTTTAATAAAGTCTTCATCATCATCGTCATCATCATTATCATCATCGCTATATTCAAAGTTGATTTGAATTGTTAATGAATGCCCTGGGGTTATATGCAAAAAGCTTGGAGAAATACTTGCTTCCCTTTGTGAAGTGTGAATAAAAAATCTGTCTGTCTGCCCTTAGTACACTTCACTCTAGTCCAACCCTCCCTACGAGGAAGCCGATTCGAAGTCTCCGTAATTCTACCCGGCCATCTCCAGAGCGTAGTTTCGGCTTGTCCCAGGCCAGAGCGAGTCACCTTACTACTCTACATATCATGTATAACAATACCCAAAGTATCAACTCCATCCATGGAATTTTAATTTGGATCATCTGCGATATGAAAAGTTTGGATGCGTGTTTAAAATTTTTCGATAAATGCGAATTTGCCTTTCTTCATAAATTTTCTCGTTCGCATGCACTGCATTTTAACTCTAAGAGACAAAACGGCCGAAAAATATCTTCATCCTTCATCTTCATCCTTCATCAAGGCCACAAGACAAGATTTTGACAGAGGAACGTGCCGTCGGTTCCATGGCAATCGTGTTCACACAGTTTCTGTGTTTAACTGACTTTTCGGAAACCGCAATATCTAAAGCTAACTGAAATAGATTTCTTTCAGTTCACTGAATCTGGCGCAATCCCAAAATGGAAGACACAACCAACCTCACCAGCCAAGCAAACACTCGGAACAGTTTATTATCAAAATCATATTTGCCACCAAAGCAAAAAGCAGAACCGAAAGCAGATAATCAACATGGCAGTTGTCATACGACGCAACTCTTGTGCCAGTAGGCAGGTATAATTTTGCGTGCAGGTTGTTTAACCGTGTGGCACGTGCGACTTTTAAAAAATGCATGAACAAAGTAAAAAACTATACAGTTCATGGGGTTCCGCTGCTATAGTGTTACTTGAATCTATAAAAAATATGCCGACTTTGTTAAAATGTTGAGTTGCGTGCGTATTCATTTATAAAACAACTGGGATACTACGCGCGCTCTGATTGGTTGATAGGTGTATTTAGATGGGAGTATGTAAATACGGTTGTGACGTTTTAGTTTCGTGCGTATTTTTAAGAAATATTTTATAAAATCAATAGGACTTTGTTCGTGCATAACTGTAAACACGGAAAAAATCCTCTATTGCTTAAATAGTTGTTGGCTTTACAATCAATCTTTTATAAGCAAATATTTGCTTTTAGTAACCTTTTGTGTAAAGCAAAGCGTGCATAATTCCATGTCTGTGGAATACCCAAACTTTAAATATATTGTTGTGGTTTAAGTCGATGGGAGAGATTGTTAAGGTTTTTCCTTTAATGAATAAAAGGTCCGTTTTGCTTTCTTTAGCGTTTGTTACGAAACAGAATCTTTAATTTTATTCTATGGACCGGATGCTCCGCCTAGTATCCACATTTCTCGAAAACTTTCACTGAAAGGACCGTAGATGTTGTTTTTGATGGCAGTTTTTCAAGAGGTTTCGTTTCATTGCTTCTTTTTGTGGCTCGTACCGTTCGAATGTAAAGCGGTGGTTTGGGTCTCGTCCAAACAGAAAATGGACAAAATAATAACACTGAGACAAAGACTGAAGATACGCCAAGTGCACGATCTGAACTTCATGGCATGCAGAGTCCGAAATCAGAGCTAAAATTATCAGCAAATCCGTGATCCACTGCATTTTCGAAATCCGCGAATCCACTCAATTTTTCTTCGAAATCCGCAATCCGTGTTCTTTTTAAGGCTGAATCCATTGATCCGCGAACCTATTCACCCCCCCCCCCCTCCATACCAGCCAGAAACCTTGTCATGTGTGTAATAACTGTGCAACAACTATCATATTAGAAAGTGTGGTCGTCAGAATTCATACTTATTAAACCTCTTGGGAAATTTTACGTTTCAGAAATTTGTGAAAATTATCTATTTTCATCTTCTGTTTGTTGGTTTATTCTTCCTCTGCCATTTTCTATTTAAGTTGGAGGGGGGGGGGGGGTGGTATTGAAATGCTTCCATATAAACAGTAGGGGGACCTTAGTAAAATTTAGTTTTTCAAAGGAGCATATTGAAAAAATAAAAGAATATTTGTTAATTTCTCACCCAGCCCCCTCCCATAAATAATGAACGGTCCCTTAGATCAGATGGAAACCGAATACAATATTATTCTTATTTTTCTCGCTAATCGACACCGGCATTGCGGCTGCTGTTTGGAGGCTGTGCCAGTGAGAGGTCTGAGTGAGACGATCATCTAAATTAAATCACTATCAAGTGGAAAGCACACGGATTGAGGTATCCGGTGGATACGACTTTCCATCGAAAAACGGGCCGTGGCACTCTCTCAACACAAATAAACATTATGGCGGACAAATTTTATGTTTGGCTATCAAAAAGCCCGACCGACGGTTCATTCAGCATATTTTGAAGAATTATCTGCCAACTGACGAACTGATATGTTCCAGAAATCTTCTCGGGTTTTCTTGTAATAACGTGCACTGCCACAGTTAATCAGGAATTATCCGCACGGGAGTATGATGCACAGTTTGGTTAAAACCGAATCGACTGATAGTCATACATACCCTGCTCACAATGCAATATGACTTTTTCAGTCTTTCCTCTTGGCCTGACAGTGGAGGTGACAGGTTCGCATAATAAGAAAAAAATGGAGGAAGAAACACCTTCAAACGAGTTTCTGCTTTTCAACAAACTGTCGTTTTCAATGCACGCGAATAATATGAATAACTACAATGCTTGCAATCAGTAGACTTGATTATATTTACATTAATAGATTAAGATGTTATTGCTTGCACGCTTATTGGTTTTTTAGTCGCCTTGCGTGAAAACTATTAAATCTTTACTGAGATGCAGCAAATTCATTTCAAATGTTTTTAATATAAAATAAGGGTCACCCTTTGCAGCTTGTAAGTACCCGAGCGTGTCAGTCGGCTTGATGTAAAATTTTGTGGTCTCCAAAAATTATATTTCAGACTACAAATTTGTATCAGAGTTTTCCGTTGTCGTTTAATTAGTGTAGGACTCTGACATATTTTAATGACAATGTTTTAGTTGCAGCTGCTTTAATGCCAAACGATCTGACAGCGTTGCTAAACAAAGATGCATGTTTCGATTAGCACATTATGGGCTCCATAGTCGAGGAGAAAATTAATCATTATGGCGCTACAACAATTATTCTGAAATTAAAAACTGAAAATGCAACAATGTTTAATACACGGTATGATAAGTTTGAAGAAAGCGTCGGTCGCTTTGATGCTACTGGTGTCCTCTGTACAGGCTCACAAATGAATAATTTTGTTTACATTTTTCATTGCGTCATGATACCTGACGTACGGGAAAATTATGATGTAACCAAAATATATTGATATATTTAAACCGCTTTAAACGACATAACAGATTTTGGGATATATAAATCGCTTTAGACTACATAACAGGTTATATGGGCTACGATTAGGTTTCATGATCGATTATATTTCCCCATACATGACGTACCTATCTGTCATTTGCTCGCTGCTGCCCATTGCCGGATTATGTTTACTACAGGGAATTATGTTAATTACAGATCTTTTCCAGAGTCGACGAATGTACGTACCGTCTGGGACGATTCGAAATTAGGCAAAGGTCTAGAATTATAGTTTGTCGGATAATTCGTCCGTGTGTAAATACGAGTAAACAAATTAAATAAATTCCGCCAGACGTATTTTGCTTATATTTGAATGGACATTAGTATAGAGGGTTTTCACGTGACGTCATCAAATTCTAAAATCCAAAACCAAAGAGCCACCAAACTTTTTATTCTCAGGCATAAGAGGTGCTAAATTTATATCTGTGTACAACTTTTCAGCTCAACAGCGTCCTTGGTTTTGAAACCAGCGCAATTTCAATTTCAGAGTTATGGCGGTGCGTGACATAAAGTTACGATCATGTATGTCGAAAAACACATACTTATCTCGCGCGATTTGGCCATTTGAGAAGTAATATATCAAACACTCGAGACAGTGTTTCATCACATTTCCAAAGACCGAGAAGAGAGTTGAAAATACGACGCGCAGCGGGAGTATTTTTGACGAACTTCGAGGTGTTTGGAAATGTGATGAAACACTGTCTCGAGTGTGTGATATATTACATCTTCTTCACTCTGGCCACTGAAGGGTTTTCGATTTATTTTTTTGGTCACATGAGTGAAAACGCTCTCAACGTACGATACTTTGCCGACAGGCAGAAGGTCGGAAACGCTAAAATCAGACGATATTCCACAAGATTGAGCAGGATAATCGTTTTATTATTCAACTTGACGAGACGAACTTCACAGCTAGAGAAGCTGTTGTTATGTGGCGCTTTGCAAGAATTCGGCAGTGTAACTTCCGTATATCGCAGGATATCTGTCATGTACCAATGGAAATGCTGCCTTTGTATTCCCTGGTGGAATTTAAAGCTCTCTGACCCTTATGGGCTCAATTTGTCCTGGTCATTGTGGTTTTTGGTTTTGTCCAACCGTGTTGTAGCTTCATAAAACAGGCTACAGAATTTATGTCTGCCAATGATGAGGTTTAAATTCGTCTTGTGTGGAATAATTCCATTTTATTCATTTCTCATTTAATTCTAGTCAACTACTTCATTACATTCTAAACACTTTATTGCTGTGTCTTCGCAATCTATTTATTAAAAAACCAATTATCAGCTGCCAAAGCGTTTGTATCTCTAAGCTCGCTGCAGGGTTCAACTGTGATGAATAGTTTCGTTGTCTTGCACAATCCCGTATCCAACGCCACCTCCACCACCTGATGAACAATAAATATAATTCTTAGAATTATCCGACTGCGTAAAACTGCTAAACCAACTTTAAAATAAGTATGTGGCTAAGAAAGAATTTCAAAACCTCTTGGCGAACGAGTAATCTATTTATGATTTCCTGTCACCGCTTTTGGGGTACCTACTATTATTTTCGACACCGGTCTTTTGTAAAACGTAGTTCTCTTTTTCGCTGCCAGAAAGGCTATTTTGCGGACAAACGCTTACTACGAGAACTTTAAATTTCTCTATCTCAAAGAGTAGAGCATGGAGTTCCGGTGTTTTGGTCTGGCGTGCTGTGATGTGAAGGTAATTGGGTCAGTGGGGAAATGCTCGGCATATTAGCATAGTTTTGCTAGAGGCCTGACAAGGCTCATCAATCCGAAGGTAAATAAAGATATGATAATGATTATTTATGAAAATGAGACCGAAATGTGAAAAAGGTAACATGAATATTCTTACCTCCGCCAGTACCAAAGGCACATTTTACGGGACTCCCTCCGGATACGGTGATTTTACCCCTAGGGTTACCGAGGAGTTTCTTGGTGAGGATAACAATACTCCCACCGGCACCACTCCCCCCAGGGGCTGATCGGTGGGCCTTTTTGTTTAAACACTGGCCTGGTTGACCTGTGGGATAATACTGTTAGTGGCACAATAAGACCATTGCATTTTAGAGCTATAAAAGATCAAGAGAATTTTGTCACAAATTGTCATACCATTTGCATTGATGGTTCCGTTCAGCGCGAGTTCTTCCAGCTGTAGATATACCAGGCCCCCGCCATTTCCTCCTCTCCCTCCTGGGTTGGGGTCGTCACTAAATGCACTGCCTCCACCCCCTCCTCCACCCCCTCCGTAAGTCAGTCGTGACTTAAAGTCTGTACTGCCAAACTGAAGGCCGCCTAGGAAATGCAATATTTATAGTTAATTTGCAAATCGTTGAATACGAATAGAGTATTGTACAATTTCCTCGCTCATGCGCTCGAATTGCCTTTCCTGGTGACGGGATATCACTTAGAAAACCAGTCTTTATTCGTGAAAATTGTGTATTTACGCGAGGAAACATGATTCAATTGAAAAGAAAGGCGTTTGTTGAGGCTTTCCGATCATTATTGTCCGATAGTGGCAAATTTATTTCATGAATGCAAGTTATAAGCTTACCTCCTCCACCCCCACCACCGTAGTGCGAACCGCAAGAACCACCTGAAAAGAATTGTGCCAAACAAACGTTTATTTATATAATTATCACCGCGTGAAATGCGTTTTGTTCAGTTTTAACATTCCGTAAAGCTGATTCCTCGTCAGTATTACACTTGTACTTTGATGCCCTACAAATCGTACATTTTTTAATCAGAGGTATACTCTCTCCTCCGCAGAGGTTCGAACGTTCGTTATCCGTTGTGCGAGGTGAGTGCAGGCGCAAAGTCGATTGGATCGATCGGGCGGCAAAATATCCTCGAGCCTCTGTGGAGAAGAGAGTCAGAGGTATACGTAGACAGTTATATGGGCACACCCTGATTAATGTTCGTCGTAAGGAGATTCATTAAAGCAACAGCAAAGGTATATTGAAGGATATAGCTAAACCAAGGTCGTTTAGTAGATTAGTCGTTCAGTGGCAGTGCTTTTTCTCTGAAATATATGCCTGAATTATTTTAAAATTCCTCTTCGATTCAATTTTTAGGCATCTTGTTTTAGTCTTTTTCAGGCCTAGGGATATTTCTTCTGCAGTGATTTGTTTTGCATGCACTGTTGAGACGGTAAACGGGTTCGGGTGGTGGCAAAAGAATGCTGTGAACCTTGAATGAGCCTGCTTATTCTTGTCAACGTCTTATTTATGGTTTTGGCATTCATGAGAGTGGCATCTTGTAGCGGTGTTTGCAGTTCTCAAAATATCTCGGGTACTGTATGGCGTGTGGTGGAATCCTGCTTATTTAAATATCATAAATTAGGTTAAATTAACCCACCTCCTCCACCGCCGTTATTAGCTGAGCCCGCATTACCACCTGCTGCGCTTTTATCGTAGCAGTGTGGTGCTTGGTTTAGTGCCCAGTCTCCTGCTTTTCCCCCATTTCCACCATTTCCACCCGGACATGAGGACTGGCCACCACCCCCAGCATATGAGCCAGCCTGGAACACAAGATATCTTATTATTTAGAGAACACAGACGAACAGGCTATTTTTGTGACTGAAATTAAGAACAGGAAACTGCGAGATTAAGATTCAGCTCGGTAAAAGGAAAAGAGAGAGGTTCCTTTTAGCTCAAAAACAAAGAAAAACAGGCAAACCCAGCTTGTTCAATAAACGATTACTTTTATTTCTTGCTTGAAGCTGTAGTTGGGATGGCCTCAATAGTGAGACAGGCTCCAGATGAGCATGTACTAAAACCAGGAACACCGGAATACCACAAAATATGGAACACTGGAACACCCCGGAACACCGGAAATACCATAAAATGCCAATAACTTTCTGGTGTTCCAGTGTTCCGGTGTTCCGTGTATTGTGGTGTTCCGGTGTTACTGTGTTTCTGGTTCTAGTACATGCCCTCCAGATGTGATAAACCACGTTGTATCGTGTACGTTTAAAACATATTACTGTCAGCAGTTATGCAAAATACAATACTTACGTTTCCAGCAACTCCTCCTTTTCCTCCATCCTTACCGCCACATCCACTGCCACCACCCCCTCCTCCCCCACCGGAGAAATGCCCACCACCTCCCCCACCGGCTGCTCCGTCATCACTGTTGGTAGTCGAATCTCCTCCACCCCCACCAGCGCCGTAGCCTCCCGGGCCGCCATGGTAACCTTAATTGGTGAGATTACTCAATAATATACGGATCAAAAACTACTGATGATTCAGTTTCTTTTATTAATTTAATTTAGTTGCCTTCCCACCAGTGCTTTGAATTTGTTAACAAATTCATTACAACTACCTGCAATTGAATCGTTTTTTTGAGAAAAGTAGTCATTAACATTGCCCACACTTGCCTACATTTCAAATCATGCAACGCGCGTTCTTTCGTTTCTCCGTCAACACACCGGGCATATTGTTAGTGCTTATTCGCCATGTTAAACCTGCAGGATATCTGTTGATTTGTTTCTTTTTATTTCTTCTGTTTAAAAATAAAAATGCTGAAACTACATGTAAATGAACACTGAATGAATGAGTTTTGCGCGACATGCAAATCGTGCATGTTTGAAGAACATTCTATGTATTTGAAATGTCAAAAACATTCTTTGGCAGGAATACTTCCATCTTCCGATGCATTGCGATAGAAATTAGTTATGTACAACTACGTCTTTATAATGGATTAAATTTAAGCTATTTAAAAATGCCTGCTATTTCTTATATAATAATTTCAGCCTGTATTATTTTGCTACTTACCAACTGACCGAGAAGATCCGTCCCCAGCACCTCCCCCTCCAATTCCATCATTGTTTTTTGCCCAGACGCTTTTAATGTCTCCTCCTTTTCCCATATTTGGTTCTTGCGCAGAACAGAAAAACGTTTCACCGCCATAGCCTCCACCTCCTCGGTTATCACCGCCAGCACCTCCACGGAAACCTTAGAATGAAATGTCCTGGAATCTTCATAAATTGTAAGTTCACCAAACATTACTGTTATGTATGCACGGAGGGAAGCTTCCATGTAAAAATAACAGTGAAGCTCGTCGATGATTTTGAAAATTTCTGCCTCCAAAAACTTGGTGCATTTAGAAATGTTACCTGAAGGGCTACCCATAACAAAATAATTGCAAATTAACACAGCATGAAAAGAAAACTTTACTGCGGTGTAAAGCGAACGTAAAGTCGGCATAAATGTCTACTTTATGCACATTAAACAGCCACCATGTATATAGACTAATAACATTACCTTTTCCAGACATTTCTATTTTGGAGGTTTGATCGATAAACAAACGCCTAGCTCTGAAGGCTAGAATTCCTCCCATTCCATCTTTTCGCTCGTCACATGTCAGAATACATTTGTTGCGCAGGGAGACTTTACCAAAATACGGAAACTTTTGTGCAATCAAGCAAGTGTGTTTGTCTTTCGTAAGAAACATACTGATTGGCTTGTCTAGGGTAACATAGCAGACGGTGGACCTGACAAGGAAACAAAATGCAACAGTGAGCACTTTCATCGACGTCTTCACCCTGTTGTATCCCTTTGCAAAATCGGATCAGGTAAATATATTTTGCCTTTTCACGCGTCTCAACAATATCAAAATGATTTCACGTTGCGCAGAAATCAAGGCAATTCCTGTAACAGTGTAGTCCGTTTACCTACGCCTCTTAAGCCTGTCAAGTTCAGTCAAATGCGTGCGTGTTTTACAGCGCGACGCGCCTAACTATGGCCACCCAACAAACTTTTTTGACAAGTTATAATTAGCCAATCAGAGAGCACGAATTTGTTTGAGCTGTCCCGCCTCCTAGAAATTTTAAAAGCTGTTGTCACGAAACCTGTCACAATTTTAACAAGGAGACGGGACAACTCAAAACAAATTCGCGCGCTCTGATTGGCTAACTTGTCAAAAAAGTTTGTTGGGTGGCCACAGTTAGGCGCGTCGCGCTGTAAAATGATTATAACCGTTGTTTGTTTCATTTTAAAGTCAACAGCACAAACGCGCCTACGCCAATGGAAACAGACTAATAGTGTTAAAATTGTTAAAATTACCATGTGTACTGAAGCTAAATATGGAGTTATATCACTGTTTCCAACAGAAACTTTCTATTTCAACTCGAAAAAGTCAGGCTGACTTTTTCAAGTTCTGTCCTTTTTATTTGGAAAAATTGATGAATACTGTTTACGGTCACCCTCTTCCTTACGTAATTTGCTTGATATCGTTATCTTTATATTCTAGGAGCATTTCTTGTGTCGATGAAAGAACTCAAGTCATAATTTTTTTCTGGTCATTTTACAAAAAAAGGCCGAAAAATGACCGTGACAGTGCTCCTTTAAGTCACGCAACATATTTGTCCTCTTTGCCGGAGGGGCCTGTTCAAAATTTCAAGCCTTGCGAAGTCGGGTCCTTACCCTTTTGAGAGACTCCTTGAGATAATCTTCACTGTGCCAACTTCGTATCTGCCAAAGTTTTCCAGCTTTCCGCTGCTCATAAACAACAGCAGCTGGTCTCCAGCTCGAGGTTGCTCTCCAGTTTTGCAGTCAAGCAATGTCAGCTTATCCCAACTGAGGTGAGATATCTTCCAAGATGGTGAATACTTCTTACAAAAATTAACTGTTTCACCGTCACACAGAAATCCACTGGCTGTGATAAATTGAAATAAATGATTAAAGGGCGAATTGTAACTTTTTAAGTTGAAAAAAGCGCGTTACCGCTCCCTTTGCTTTGCCACCACAAAACAAACGAAGGATCCGATTCAAGAAATTGCCGTTTTAATTAATATGACTTAAATATTAGTCAAATGCAGTGATTTTAAAGAGTTTTATAGAAAAAAAGAAATGAGAAAGATTCTAAACTTACTTCCGGGTTCGATAACAGTACAGTTCGACTGACAGGCTTCGATCTGGACTCCCTGTAAAAAGAAATTCTATGCGTGTTGTACACTACAATGACAGCTTACGTCCAACAGGCTACCTAAAGATCACGTTTATTATATTTTAGTTTACAGTTTATTCAGTTAAATAGTGAAAAGAAAAAAATAAAGATGCATGTCTAATATTATACAGGCATCTTTTGGGAAGCTAAGGAAACTTTATACAGTGACAATCTGCAGGAGGCAAGGAATGAAATATTAATTTGAAGCCCTATTCAGAGCAACGGAAGTGTATTTCGATTATTTTAATGCACCGATAGATTGCCAATAAGATTAAAATCGACCAATTTTGATATTTTAAAATTCAGCCTAAAGCAATAGCCGTCAGCACGAGGCTCACGTGACGTCATGGCGGCCATGTTGGTGGACTAGAACAATAGACTTTCTTTCCATTGGAACTAAACTTTATTTTTATGCAAATTTTGCAGAACAATTTTGTATTGTTTTGTCCACCAATATGGCCGCCTTATCACGTGAGTGAAAACCATTTATAGAGTTTGTGGGGTTTATTCCAAGAACTTTTTTGAATAATTAATGATTGTTACAACTCAGTGTACAAACAGGAAATCTCGCCCCAGTTATTGAAACAACAACGGAGAGTTGAGTTTGCTAGGAGTCGTGGCAAAATGGACGGGTACGGGAGTAAATTGTTATTTCCGTCCGTTTTGTAAAGAGGCCTAGGGCGATTGTGTTTCACCTTAATTTCGTCTTGCACTGAAGCGTCAACTTACCAACTTTCTGTTACCAGCCGCGAACAAATACATCAACACCAAGAGATGAAATGTCTTGATCACCATTGTCAACTTCTGTAACGATAACATTGTATTAGTTGGTTATTTGTCGTTTTATACTCTACTAGCGTTCTATCACGAATGCCGTTCTCTGATTGGCTACGCTACCCACTATCTATTCTGTGATAGATAGTGAGTAGCGTAGCAGTGGGGTTGTCAACAAAATGGCGGCCGCTTCTACACGTTTTCGAAATGTCCGTGAAGAAGATTTACACAGTTTACTGGTCGAGGCTGTTCCAGAAAAGACAAAAGTCGCCACGGCTAGTAGATTTATACTAAAACAATTAGATTATTCGCTCTCGATTTCTATGCGTGATCACGCGATAGAAATCTCGAGCTCATAATCTAATTGTTAAATAGAAACTACATCGGAAAATAGGATTCATGTTTAATTTGTCGCGAACGGAAAACCGGAATCTCAGCCGTAGTTTAATCAGGCCTGCGGCGCCTGGGTTCTAGGTAGGTGTGGCGAGACAAGCAGCAGTTGTTAGAAATAAAAACTCCATATCCATGTATTCACAGAAATCCTCAAAGCGTTTGCCTCTCTATTATTCTCTCTGGTTCTGAGAGAAGAGTCTAGCCATATACAAACGATTATTAATGTATTTAGTGATTTGCACCGACGTTATGTTCATTGACCAGAAACCAGAACTCGTCCCTTTACCAAAAAGCTTTGCTGGCTTGATTGTAAAATGGCTTACAAATTTCAGAATTTGAAGAAAATTATCGCATAAATAAATAACAATTTCGTATGCTGATAGCAGATCTGTTGAGATAAATACGTACACTCCTTACCTCGCCAGATTGTAGAATTATGTCGTCTTTGCCACTTGGGATTTAGGAAAGCAGTTTAGATTTTGGACAAGATAAACTAACTCTCGGGAGTATTAGGCGTACCTGGACTCTTTTCTTCCAAGTTAAAAAATATATATAAACAAGAGGTGATAGGAAATTACAATACTCTAATAATGAGGCTTATTACAGCTATGTGAAGCAAGTTACATAATACTTAGGGGAAATGACAATAGACAGGTATCGGAATCCATCATTAGTTTAAGGCTGTTTAAAAGTTAAAAATATATGTAAACTCGAGATGATTGTAAATTACAATAATAAAAAAATGTGGCTAATTACAGCCATGTGAAATAGGTTTCATAATACTTCGGGGAAATTACATAACCCGGGATACTCCCATACGAAATAGAAGTGGACGCTCGTCGGAAAACCAATTGCCGGTTTGCAACCAATCCCGAGAGATTCAAATCACAATAAGCGTAGCGGACGTTTTTGGATTACCAAACAAAAGAGGTTAAAGGGCCATTGTCACAATAATGCGCATGTGCAGCCTTAATAGACCAATTTCGATATTTTAATATTCAGCCTAAAACAATAGACATCACTGCGAGGCTCCGGGGAATAAATCCCACAAACTCTATAATTTATACCCCGGAGCCTCGTTCTGAGGTCTATTGTTTTAGGCTGAATTTTAAAATATCGAAATTGGTCTATTAGCACAGAAAGTGTTTTAACCAATAGAAAATTGGCATGTTTGCGCACTGCACGCTGCCATGAAACACCTAGGCCTTCTGCAATGTTTTGGAGGAACAATAATAAAGGGTATTTTCGTGATCACAGTCGTCAATAGCTTGCGTTGCAGTTGGATAATCTCGTTTTCTAGTAAAATGTTATTTTCTTGGTAGCTTTAAACGTCGATTTCATAAATGCGTTTTAGTTAATGTGAAATAAACATATAAACGTTAAATTTAGAGGCCCCGTTACGGGGGGGGGGGGGTCGACTATCCCGTATCCCATTAATTTTTGGCCTAAATATCCCGTATCCCATTAATAGCGGTGATTTGTGTCTCCAACGTTTATGTTCGATATCCCCGAATCTCTTGTTTAAATATCCCGTATCCCGTTAATTTTTTCCCCAAATATCCCGTATCCCTATAATTTTTTACCCAAATAACCCGTATCCCAAAACCCACTAATAGGGCCTCAATTTATTTTGTTTTGGATTGCTGATTTGATTGTGCCTGCTCCCTGGGGAGGTGCTACTTTAAATTTCGGATAGGTGTGTGTCGCGAAGGTTAAACACTGACACCGTCATAAAAGGACCGCCATAAATGGCAGGCCAATCTTTGATCCCGTGTGCACTGATCTTTCCATTGATCTATAGTGAAACGCATACAGTTTCCAAATTGTATAAATATGAGAGGCGTATAAGACCCTTTTCCTGAAACCAGGAACACTGGAACACCCCGAAACACCAGAATTTCACTTATTGCGGGCCCAAGAGAGGCCCGCAACCCTAATCTTGACAGTGACCAGCGGATTGCGTATTACGCGTGCGCGCCACGTTTATAACAGGGACGCTGAAACCGGAAATTGAAATTTTGTTCTGCAACTAAGAACGATAAGAATGCGAAATTACTCCGATTCCAGAAAAAACCGGAAGTAGCATGCAAGCGAGGCTAAATAGCCCTCGCGGGAAATTCGAAACAACATGGCGGACGAACAAGTTGACCTCTGCCCTGAGGATATTCCCGGTGCCTTCGTTAGTGAAGAACAAATAGGAAAATTAACAGTCAGTCAGTTAAAATTCTGGTTGAAATGTCGTCGGATCAATCAAAGTGGCAATAAAAAGGAACTTTCGGAAAGGTAAGCTCGTGCATTTGTCTTCCTTTGCCATCCTTCCATCGCTTATAGCTTATAGCGGCCGGCCTTGTCATTGTTTATAGGGTTAAGAATCTGAACCAAATGAAAAACTTAAAAATCTACGACCCTGACCCAGAGAAGAGCTTTACTAAAGCTAAACTAGCAAGGTTGAAGCAAGAAAAGTCGGGAGTGACTTCTGAAGATGTAGACACCGAGAATGCAGCAAACTACTTTGACAAGTTTCCAAACGATGATTCTGCTTTCACTACAGACTTCAGTCTTCTTCCCAACTTTGTTCCAAATGATACATTGGAACACCAAAAGAACTGTGGAAAGAATACGAAAAAATCAGATGATGCCATTGTCGAGTTCGCAAGTTCTAAAGGCCTAAGAATGCTTCCATTTGTTCACGATGTCCAAGTCTCGAAAGACACATCAGGCGATCGCATATATCTCAGAGGGCTTTGCTGGGCTTCCTATCGAAAATCTGTCAAATACAAAGTAAGAATGGTAATTCATAAGAACAGCAAACCTAAAATTCTAGCCGCTGAGTGTGACAAAATATGCCCAGCCGGAAAAAGTGGCTGTTGCTGTCATGTTATGGCAGTTATCTGGAAGCTGGATGAACTTTCCAGAAAAAATGAAGTTAAACAAGTGGATAACCGCAGCTGTACCTCCAAGCCAAGGAAATGGGGAATTCCAGGGAAAAGGACTGTACAGCATACTCCTTTGATGTCACAGAAACTTTTCAAACCTCGACATACATCAGATATCCCAGGAAAAAAGCGAAGGGGCGTGGTTCCCACGCTTTTTGACCCCAGGCCATCGAAATTGCGTAAGTTTGACAAAGAATCTGTTGGAAAGTTGAAACAAAACTTACAAATAGTTAACCCAGCTGTCCCCTTTTCAAAAATGATTCCTGATGTGGGCGATATCGTGTTAATGAACACAATAGTAGGAGAAGTTGCCAAGGGTTCTGTACTTCATGTACAGCTTAAAGAGTGTGGAACAAACATGCAAGTCAATGTTAGTGGTACCTCTCTGCACTCTGTAAGTTCTGTTTCAAATTGTGAAAGAGAACCCAGTGATGTGGCTCAGGGAAGAGAGGAATTGAAACACCAGCAAGCAGCTGTTAGTCAGATAATATCACCAGTGAAAGAACACCCAGTCTCTCTTCATGAAATAAACAATCGTTGTGAGAGAATAAAGAGGAATCTTTTTAAAACTGAAGAGCAAATTGCTGAAATTGAGGCCCAAACAAGACCACAATCTGCCTGCCAAGAATGGTATAAACACAGGTTTGGCAGAGTGACAGCATCAAAGAGTTACAGGGTTGGATGCAATCACAAAGCAGAAACGTCACCCTCCAAAATCATCAAAGAAGTGCTAAACTATAACAATGATTATCAATCACAGGCCATGAAAGATGGCTTAAAGAATGAGCAACTGGTTATAGACAAGTACACTGAAATAATGCACCAACGGGGGCATACGCAAGTGAAAGTTGAAAAGTGTGGATTTTTTATTGAAAGGAAAACTGGAATTTTGGGTGCCTCCCCAGATGGTCTGGTGACTGACCCAAGTAGGAGCAATCCCTATGGAATCATTGAAGCCAAGAACATTCTTGTCAAGGATGGTGAGACCCTGAAAGATTCCCTTGTACGCAAATCTGTGTGCAAAATGTCTGAAATTGGTTTGAAAGTAAATAACAATCATATGTACTTTTATCAAGTACAGCAACAACTGTTTGTTGTGAACAGAACTTGGGCAGTCCTAGCTATACTTGGTAGTAATGGAGAATTTTTCAATGAGGAAATTGCCTTTCAGCCAGAATGGTGGAAGGAGAAGCAGAAGAACATAGAACATTTTTATTACAAGTACATTTTGTATGAGTTGGCTTATCCCAGAATCAGAGATTGTCTTACAAGATATGATTTTAACCGAAGTTAGAAGTCTGGCTTTGGTTAAAAACATAACTTGTAAGACCATCTCTCATATTGTGCATAGAATATACTGTACTCACTTTACTCTGGTTATTTTGATTGGATGTAGCAATTGAGATGAAAATGATATATGTAAACCACTGGATGAATTATATGTCCATGAGAGCAACACCCAGGACAAGAAAATAGAACATGTAGCCATTTATGTCTGGAAATTTTAATTACCATTTAATAGTATCTTTGCTACTATTTTATCTAAAATTAAATTAAAGTTAATATTTCAATGACCAAATATTCACTCATTAGTGATGATTGGATATATATTTTGTTTACAGTTACTTTTGAAATCAATTTAAAATCAAGAAGGTTACAAAATTTAGCAAGTTAAGGCAGGTTTCTGCCAGTTTACAAGCAGACAGCTTACTGCCCACAGTTGGTTAACAACACCATACAAACTTAATGGCAGAACACCATCAAATATGTGCCATCCCTTAATTCTTCTGATGGCTCTCTCGATGTGGATTCTTAAATTTGCAATCCTCATGGTTGCAAAACAGTCTTCCTTAGAAAATTGTTCTGATTTACTTTGCCGTTTAGGAGGGATGAAAAGTGTTACCTTCTTGCTTGCCAGTAAATCTTGTATATCGAATCCACGATCAGCCATGATCAAATCATTTTCATCCAACAAATCAACAAAAGAACTGCTTGTTACAATCTCTCTATCAGAAATACTCCCTCCATAGAGATTACTGACAAATGTAATCCAGACATTGGGAGAAATCCCAACAAGGCCTTTGAAGGTGTTGTGTGACTTGTATTCAGAATAAAGTTCACTCTGCTTTTCCAGGTCTTCTGGTGTCTGGCATTTGATTTCAGTGCAGTCTATTATACATCTTATATTTTCAAATTCACCCTTGAAAACTTCAGGTAGATGCTGCGTAATTTTTTCTTTGGAGGACCATATGGGCAAGCTCCCTAACATCAAATACAGGAAATTGGCCCATGTAATAGTTATATCTGAAACTACTTGTTCTGAAATATTAAACCTAAAAGCAAGATCCCGCTCAAATAAACCAAGTCTTAAACGTGTTAAAAACAACCAAAATTCATCAATAGGTTGCAACTTTCTTGGGCAACCAACATTGCTTCCAGGAAACTGCTTTTGTTTTCCTGTAAGATATGGAAATTTATCTTCCAAACTGATAGAATTACTGTTATCACGTACATAACTGTAATATGTTAAGTTTGAGGCACTAGGCTCAACATATTTCCAAAATTCAAGTAAAGTTGCATAGTCAGGGAATCCAGTGTAAAATTTTATGTCTTCGCTGCAACCTGAAAATCTTTCTAGACCAAACTTGTAAATCCTTTCCTTACTTTTACTTTCTTGTAATTCATGAAGCAGCCTTTCATTTTCCTTCTTCATTTCCTCTATCCAATCGTCAAGCGTTGGTGGCCCGAAAACAACAGAATCGTTTGTTTCATCCATAATTTCTATTTCCTGTTGTTTATTCTGATGGGTATTCGCTTCTGCTTTAGCGACCTCAGTTGCCTTACATCTGGACTTCAACCTTTCCGCTCTAAGCAGCGATTTTTCGTCCGCTTCTTTTGTCCATGAGAAAACTGACGGCACAGCTCCTGGTATTAATAAGCGCCTGTGTCCCGTCAGACTCGCTTTAAAATCAGTCGGTAAGAAGTGTTCGGAACAGCAAAATTTATTTCTTACCGTGGAAAAATAGGCATCTCCTCTTTTCATACAGATTTCCCAAGTCTTCCTTCTCTGTGTGTCCGAAGGAAACTCGTGGAATGACAAATCAGGTCGGTTATCGCTCCTACTGGTGCACATGGCAGCCGCACAGCACTTGTGGCCGACTTTTTTTCTCTTCTTTATCGTTTCCTCTTGTGTGGTAGTGTGAAACATAGGCGCATTCGATTCTTCCCCTAATTCGTCTGACTTTGCGTCCGCCATGTTGTTCGCTCGAGGGCTATTTAGCCTCGCTTGCATGCAACTTCCGGTTTTTTCTGGAATTGGATAACAGTTTGTCACATGGGATCCAAGCTTCTGTCACATGGATCGAAGAACGTTTTGCTGACGTTGTTGAGTCGAGCCTCAAGGACTTCGAGCGTAATTGGATTTGCTGCTGGTTATTTTTTAAGGTTAGTTATATTATATTGAAATACTGATTATTGTTGTGGGCGGTTAAATGTTCTGGTAAACCACTTGGCTTAACTGCAGAATACCCTGCCATTTTGAAGTTATACCCCTAAAAAGGCCGGATACTAGGTCATAAAGCATATATCAGGGTGGATACGCGGAAGTTAACATGAATTAGTAATGAGTAAATCTCATGAGGGTGGATACGCGGATACGTGGATACGCAGTCAACATGAATTAGTAATGAGTTATGCCCAAAGATTTGCATGAAATAGTAATGAGTTATGCCTGAAGATTTGTATGCTGTGATATGTATTTTTCTCGTTCTTTAATTGATGTGTATTTCTTGTTGATCCAAGGCGTGATAACTTAGCGAAAGAATAAAAATAATCTATAATGTCTATCGCTAGAGATGGATATACTTGTATTTTTCGTTCTTAAAGTGAGAAACAGTATTTACCCACAACTGAAGATATTACTCCCGCGGTCCTGGTCATCACAATGTACACCCCAATCCAATTTATATCCTTCGTTCTAAAAGCGTGAAAAGCACGATTATAGTTGATCAATATCTACCATCTTATTTCTGAAAGTATACACTGATACAGCTACGCTGCAAGCTCGTTCCCAGTATCCTTTAGCGACGGCGTTGATTTGAACCGTCAAACATTTATTGCTGTATCATAACTGTTTTACTTATTTACAGCTCACAGTGGTGGACGTCATCATTTACACCCAAAACACAATGTATATGCTTCGTTCTAAAAGCGTTAAAAAACTCCAGCGAACATATTCAACAAATTTGAGTCTTCTTTATAAAAGTATACACTAAAACAGCTGCGCTGCAACCTCGTTCCAAGTGTCCATTGACGACAGCGTTGCTTTCTACCGACAAAAATTTATTGCTACCTAACTGTTCTAATGATTTACAACTCGTAAATTTTTTTTATGTCCTCTAAAAACACCTTCCACAGATCATTCCCCCGATGAATATATCTCCATTTGAACTCTGCCAAATATGACGAATAGTGTTCTTTTTTCCTTCCATGAGTCGGTAGCTTGGCTTTCATCTGTCTCCAATGTCCTTCTATTTTGTTCGTGTGAAAGCCCTCCTCATTAACAAACTCAACAGAGTGATTAACTGTCTTATGGTGATATCCATGCTTTTCCAGGTTTACATATGCTTTCCAGCAATCAGACACGATTGTAGTGCCGGGCTCAATCCATTCTTTTATTATTTCCAACAAAGTACTTTCACTTCTGTCTTCTACAGTCACAATGAAACACTTTCGTGAATCTTCTTCTATTCCTCCGAATACCCACTGTCCCTCAACCACATGCCCGCGATGATATTTCCTCTTGCCTATCTTGCTCTCGTCGATTTGAACAAGCTTTCCTGGTCCGCCAATTTTCTCCCTTCTTTGGAACAATGCCACCTCGCAAACTTCCCGGCAGAACATGTCCCAATCCACCGCAGTGTGAGACCCTAGCCCAAGTTGCTGTTTAATCTGCCACTGTTTCATATCTTGGCACCACCAGTAAGTAAATTTCAACACCTCCTCGATCGTCAAATTGGACTTCTCAAACCAGCTTCCTTCTCTGATACTTTTTTCACTTCGGTGGCGTTTACCGTTTAACTGCTTCTGACATTTCCATAAGTATCCGTCAGATCGATCCATACATTCCGTCCACTTCATGTCTGATGCACAAATACTACAGGCTCGGCTAGCGGCAAGTAAACCATCCTGTTTTAGCCACGACAGAGTAAAGTCTTTGTCCCAAAGATATTTTTTCATCAGGTCGTCATAACTAGTAAAATTGCCCTGCTTGTCTGATCTCTTGTAACTTGCTTCGAATTCGCGACACTGAGTTCCTTGCTCTTTACGATCTGCAGATGAACGACCAACTTGTACACCAGTTGTCCGGCGACGTTTAACTGAATACATTTTCAACTTTTTATCCTATATGCAATGCTTTGTCACCAAGTTTTCTTGCTTTAGCCACCCCAAATGACAACGCAAACATTCGCACGCGCTACTTGTGTTAGTCTAAACAAGCACAATGCCCAATTTCAATGCAAACGAACATTTTTACCTGTTCATGTGTCTATAATATTTCAATAAATTTCAATAACAACTTAACAAAACATACCGCTTCAAAAAACATACCGCTTAAAAAATGTGCATTGAAAAGGCTGTTTAAAAGAAACCGCACACACTATAAATTACACCTTTTCATGTGTGATAGCCGATACTTATAATGGCCTAAGTTATTATATAAAATACGGTACCAGATGTATTACAGTTTACTCGTGAACTAATTACGCTATTCATATCACAGCCAATTTGAACACCTCTGATTCACATCACCCATCTAAATCACAACACCCAAAACAATGGAATTCACTGAGCAAATAGATACCGCCAGAACTTTTCATTTGAATTTATTAGACCAAACAATGCATGTGTTGACGCAAACTTAACGCAGCTTTGAAATCTTAAATAATTACGCTTACCAAACGAGCTTCATTACTACATTTCATCTACTACAGTAGCATTCAATCGCAAAACTACACTTACATTATTTCTAGGGGAGGGATGGTCCTAGCCACTTCGTATCCGCGTATCCGCGTATCCACCTCAAACTACACTTACATTATTTCTAGGGGAGGGGTGGTCAAAGCCACATCGTATCCGCGTATCCGCGTATCCACTTCACGCTACACTTAGATTATTTCTAGGGGAGGGGTGGTCTTAGCCACCGCGTATCCACGTATCCGCGTATCCACTTCACACTATACTTAGTTTATTTCTAGGGGAGGGGTGGTCTTGGCCACCGCGTATCCACGTATCCGCGTATCCACTTCACACTATACTTAGATTATTTCTAGGGGAGGGGTGGTGTTAGCCACCGCGTATCCAAGTATCCGCACCCTTCAGGAAAGCACCTTTGCAGTGACAGGGTATTCTGCAGTTACTCCAACCACTTTCACTTTTTGAAGGAGCCGTTCACATGTTTCGCTTCACGAGGACGAAGCTGAACTATAGAACACTCTCTGTACGGAAAAAATGGCGAAGTTTTCCAAGTCTTCTGCCGCAGGTGTCCCATTTACCTCAAAGCGTAAAAGGCAAAATGATTTGGCGTCTTGACCCAGTTTGGTCACCTGGTTGTCTTAGCCCAAGAGTCGAATCAAACGACGGCACAGTTTTGCCAAAATTTGACCCAGTTTGGTCACCACAAATAAGATCCGCTAAAATTATTCAACCAAACGCAGAGCCTAAACTAGAACTATCACGGCTAACAAAATGGAGTACAGTTTTGCCAAAATTTAACCCAGTTTGTTCACAAATCAGATCAGCTATAATTATTCAGCCAAACGCGATGCCGAAACTAAAACTACCACGGCTAACTAAATGGAGTCCAATTATTATCTTAGCATTGCCACTACTGCTGCGAAAATATTGTTCTGTTCCTTTAGAAAGTGAATGTGTGCTTCCATGTAATTTAGGCGCCCAGAAGAGCAGAGTATTTAAAGGCATGTTGGTTGCTCAGTCTAGAGAACACCGTTGCAGAGACAGATGTTTTGTGCATTCTAAGCAATCCCATCGCAGGAAGAGAAACAGAGAACCTTCTAGAATTCCTAAAAGGAAATTAGTTCGTCTGTATTGTCAAAGAAAGAAAAGAAAACATTTAAAAATTTTTTTAAAACAAAAGGTTCCAAGGTCTTCAGAACTGCATTACTTCTGCAAGAAAAGTAAGGTTACATATTGGATTACCAGATATTCTGGGGAAAGTTGTTTCTGTCAATACTTTTACAAGACAACTGCACAAAAATTTAATTCCAACAAAAGAAATATTAGAAATAAAAGTATTTTCGTGAGGAAACAGTTTCCACTTCCCATTCTTTCTGGTGGTATGAATTCTACAAATAGCCAGTAAAATCAGATTGATGCTGCAGAGAGCTCCTATGGTCGTTTGGTAAATAGACTATTGCAGAAGGGTTTACAGCCATTTGATGTTGGAGGCTGTGGAGATTGCTTTTTCCGATCAGTCTCTCATCAGTATTATGGTTCTCCTGACTTTCACATTGAAATAAGGCAAGCAGGTGTTAAATATCTCAAAGAACATCCTGAGTTGTTTGTGGAAAGTGTATCTGAGAATTCATGGCAATTGTATTTGCAAAGAATGACCACTCCTGGCATTTGGTGTGATAACATTATTATTCAGGCTGTAGCCAATGAACTTCACTGTGTTATTCATATAATTCAGCCAAGGCTCTCGTGCCCAGAAGGATCAACAATTTCTACATCTGGTGACCAGGAAATAACAAAAGTATTGTTTGTTGGGTACATAGAGGATTTACATGATGTTTCTACAGTACCACACTGTAGAAATAGAAATGCTCTTAGATATCTCAAATTCAAATTATCTGAAACAGAAGATCAGCACAAAGAGAGGCTAGAAGCAAAACGACACAGATATAAAGAAAATAAAAAAACTCTTGGAACAAAGAAAGTGTGCATTAGACAATCACTTCCTAATGTAACAGTTTCAAGAGAAGAATATTTATCAAACTGCTATACAGAAAATTTAGGTCCTTTACATGAGCAGCAATGGGCAAAGGATAACATGTCAAAATTTCATAATTCAAACAATTATACTATTTACCAATGCAAAACTTGTTTTGAAGCGTGGCCATTAAAATCCACTCCTAAATGTATAAATAATTATCAGTGCACAAGATGCTCTAGAGAAAAGGATATTGTAAAGAAATTTTCAACTGAAAACCTTATGGTACCCTCAGCTGTACCAAAAGAACTAAGTGGTTTAACACAAGTGGAAGAAATGCTAATTGCTCGTGCTCTTCCCATTATACATGTTTATATCAAACCAGGAGGACAAAGAGGCTTCTCAGGGCATTGTATAAATATACCACAAAATGTTAGGGAACTGGCACATTCGCTCCCCAGATATCCTAAAGATTTACCTGTTATTGTTGTCCGGAAAAAGGGGAAAGGAAACAATTTTAAAGATCTTGTTGTAAGAAGACAAGTGGTATCAGATGCGATACATTGGCTTTCAAGACACAATCCACTTTATTCAGATATTGAAATAAAATGGTAAAGGGGATCCAACAAACCCATCCCTGTTAAAAAATGTTACTCTTAAGGAAAAGATCAAACACCTTATTAAATTTACCGAGAAAAAAGGTAATAAATGGTGTTATCGTTTTGCAAAGCATCCAAGATTTTCTTACTGGGCTTTAAATATGATTCAACGTAAACAAATTCTTCAACAAACTGGAATATTCTTTAAGCAAAACCCGGGAGAAAAACATTTAACATTGCAAGAGTTAAGAGATATGATTAGGAACAATCAAAGCAACCTTTTGATGACAAAATTGTCACGGTACATCGCCAATATAACTGGTTCAGATGCTTATTGGTTTAAGGCAAAAGAAGATTTAAAAGCAATCATCCAACACGTGGGTCCTCCAACTTTCTTTTTCACATTTTCCTCAGCAGATATGCACTGGCCACAATTACATGAACTTTTTCAAAATACCTGTAATATAAATGAAAATGACAATGCTCCTGATGTAAGACGCCAGAATGTCATTGATAACCCTCACATAGTTGATTGGTTCTATACTGAACGGTTAAAGAGCTTCATTAAACATTGGTTATGTAACACACTTGATGCCAAATGGCATTGGTATAGATTCGAATATCAGTCTAGAGGCAGTATTCATTGTCATGGTGTTGCAAGATTAAACAATGATCCAGGTTTGTGCAAATTGAGCGACACTGCTCTCAAAGGATACTTGGCAGATGTTTCTGAAGATGAAAGTACACCTGACAGTTTAACTGTAATTAATGGCAAAATAGCTGGTGAAAAAATCTGTCAGTATTATGATTGGATTCTCTCTACATGTACTTGTAACCCAGATCCTCCAGATGAAGGCAATTGGATAAAACCAATTATTCATCCTTGTCAAAAAAAATATAATGATATTAAAGAATCTGACAGTGACTACATTGATTTATTAAACATGGTTCAAAGGCACACTCGATGCAGTACCAGCTATTGTTTGAGGAAAAAATGGAAATGAAAGAGAACCCAAATGTAGGTTTAATTTCCCATTTGAACATCATGAAAAAACCTCATTACAATTTGAACTTATTCATTCCAAGGATAACACACCAAAATATAAAATGCAAATTGTAACTAAAAGGAATGACTCTAGAGTTAACAATCACCAACGACTTCAGCTTCAAGGCTGGTGTGCAAACTGTGATATTCAACTTTTTGTAGATTATCAGGCCTGTGTAGAGTATCTGGCAAAGTATGCAGCAAAGAGTGAAACACGATCTCACCTGCTTAAGAACACATTCACTACTATTGTTCAGAACTGTCAGTCAACTGCCGATGCCACAACAATGATCAAGAAAACTGTCATGAAAACACTAGGTCAGAGAGATTTTTCTGCACAGGAAACAATGCATCATTTGCTTTCTCTTAATTTTGTCAGCTCATCCTTCATAGTCCTTCCTGTTAACTTAAATGGTTCCCGTAGACTTAAACTGTCTGATGCACCCAATGAAGTAGTAACAACAGATAGCTTACTTGATACATACGCTGAACGAGACAAATATCAAGCAGATTTAAAATGCAACTTGACAAATATGAACTTTCTTCAGTTTGCAACAGAGTACAAACTTGTTTCTGGCAAATTAGTTACTCAGCCTAAAAACCTAATTCCAAGGGTTTTTCCTACATATTCTTCAAGCATAAAAAGCCCCAATTTTGGCTTGTATTGTAAATATCAATTATTAAGGTATAAGCCATGGAAAACAACACCACAAGATGCATGGGGAAATAAACAGGAAAATGATGAATTATTCATTAGTGAGTGGAAAACATTCTTGCAATCAGACTACGCCCAAAACTATGTTCCTGATTGGCATGACAAACTTGAAGACTTACAGGAGTACTCTGATTCTGATTTACACACTGAAGAGTCTACTGAATTGGAGCAACGTGAAGAATGGATGATCTTAGCAGACTTTTCGATTTCAAACAATTCAACTGATCCTGAAGCTTCCTCGCTACATAATTGGCAGACAACCTCTTACCCATATACTTCACAAGAAAAAACTGAAATGTCATCCTGGATAATTTCTAAAAAGCAAACATATATTTATCAAACTTTAAATAACCCTTACAGTGACATAAACATCAATACTTTCAGTGACATGCAAGCACTAGCATACAATTTAGTTAAAGAACACCTCGAAACCCCAAGTAAAGAACCACCCTTACTTTTAATAATAAATGGTTTTGCAGGAACTGGCAAAAGTTACCTTATAAGTGCTTTAAGATCTCTACTACAGAAATCTTGCACTGTGACTGCCACCACTGGAAAAGCATCATTCAATATTAATGGCAAAACAATTCATTCAGTATTAAATTTACCTGTTGGTCCAAGAGGTAACAAAGATCTTAAAGGACATTCTCTTTTGAGGTTGCAAGACCAATTACGTGATGTGAAATATATCTTAATTGATTAGTATTCTATGCTTGGCCAGACATTGCTTGGTTGGATTGACAAACGATGCAGGCAAGCAACTGGACAACATGATGAAATTTTTGGGGGAAAATCTATTATTTTGGTAGGAGATCCAGCACAGTTACCACCTGTTGCAGACAAACCTTTATATCATAGAAAGCCATCAGGACCTATTGGTGAACAAGGCCACATCGCATATTTAATGTTTGATAAAGTAGTAAAATTATCTGCCAATCAAAGGGTGCAGGGCTCCAGTACTATGCAGCTTGTCTTTAAACATTTATTGATGCGTCTTCGCACTGGTGATTCTACAGAACAAGACTGGCAACTTCTCTTATCTCGTCAACCGTCACTGGTTGCAAATTTAGATGAATTTGATAATGATATAAGATTATTTTATGGCAATGATGATGTTGCTGCATACAATCACCAAGAACTGCTGAAGCTTTCTCAACCAGTAGCTTGCATTCAAGCTCGCCATTCATCTTCCACTGCTAAATCATTACCTTCTGATGAAATGTCTGGGCTAGTACCTATCTTATTTCTTGCCAGAAATGCTTCCAATCAGTAATGCTTACAATGAATTTATGGCCAGAGGTTGGACTATGTAATGGAGCTACTGGAAAAGTTGTAGACATAATATTTGCAGAAAATCACTCACCACCAGATTTACCAATAGCAGTTATGGTTAAATTTGACCATTATACAGGGCCATCATTTACTGAATGTTTACCAAAATGTGTACCAGTGTGCCCTATCACAGTTACATCTCATTCACTTGATACTTTTCATGAAAGACAACAATTACCTTTAAAGCTTTCCTGGGCTATAACAATACACAAAAGCCAGGGACTTACTCTAGAAAAAGCTTGGATCAATATTGGTCCACGAGAACGAACAGCAGGCATGACATATGTTGCAATTAGTAGGGTGAAAACACTAGATTCTTGTGTTATTGAGCCAATGTCATTTGAACGCTTAAAGACCATTAAGAATGCATCAAACTTTCAGTTCAGGCTACAAGAAGAAGAGCGCCTTTCTATGTTGGCAAACAATACCACGTTAAATTTCATTCACTAAACTCGACTACGAATAGAAGTCACCATTCAATTTATAGTACTTAATGTACATGTGTACTATTAATAAACAACATTAACTTTGTAATTCACACTGCCTTGTTCAAAGTAATCCTAAAACTTATAAGTATATTGGACAGATTATCAGATATAACTGACTAAAATTTCACTCCTTTTTCTCATGATACACTAAACAAACAACTTTTTGCATGTAAATATATAAAAATTTAATAAGTTTATTATAACCATAATTATGTAAAGATAACTTTCTGAAAAGCAAACTATATCAATTGCTAAAACCCAGTAATAATTAGTACAACTGCTATATCAAATTTTGTCATTTTTTCTTTTTTTTTTTTTCTCCAGTGCTGTCACATACGCAGATCCATGGCATCAAAGCGAAAAGGTTTGTACTCTAGTTGTTATTTTCCCACTTCATAAGAATATGTAAACTAATTTTCCAAATCTTTCAGTTTAATTTACTTCA
>OX393565.1:3122602-3179049 GCA_947652115.1 Blastomussa wellsi | reverse complement strand
AAGTCCAGTCCAAAGGCCTGTTCAATTTTTCCAGTGACCACGCAAAACAAGATGGCAGCCAACGCACTCTCACTCTGAACGTAGCGTAACAGGGAGCAGAGTGTTGCTTCTGGTGAATAAGCCTACCTATGAGAAGCGGGCCACCGCTGAGAGGTCAAATTTCGCGGAAATATCCGAGGCCTTCGCGATCGAAATCGGAAGGAGAGAGCGCCATGAACGATCGATCGAAGCCATGCTGCCGGTGACAACACGAGTGAAGGATGAGAGAACACGCCAACGGGTTAGCAGAAGTTATTATTCGCAAAGTACCGTTTCGCAAAGTACCGTTTCGCAAAGTACCATTTCGCAAAGTACCATTTCGCAAAGTACCATTTCGCAAAGTACCATTTCGCAAAGTACCATTTCGCAAAGTACCATTTCGCAAAGTACCATTTCGTTTCGTTTCGTTTCGTTTCGTTTCGCAAAGTACCATAAGCCTCACCATAGAGGTACTTGAATCTTTCGGGTGTTATAAAAGATCTTCTGCACTTTTTATTTGTGAAAAGTACCATTTCGCAAAGTACCGTTTCGCAAAGTACCATTTCGCAAAGTACCGTACAATGTGTGCAATGGACAAGAATCCAATCCCATCTGCTTGTTGTTAAGGATGCCAGAATAAGCTCTGGCCTGGAGAGCCAATTGGACCATATGCATACCAGTACAGTTGTCTTATGTGGGGTCCGATCCGTATTGTCCATAGTGTCTGAAGTCCAGTCCAAAGGCCTGTTCAATTTTTCCAGTGACCACGCAAAACAAGATGGCAGCCAACGCACTCTCACTCTGAACGTAGCGTAACAGGGAGCAGAGTGTTGCTTCTGGTGAATAAGCCTACCTATGAGAAGCGGGCCACCGCTGAGAGGTCAAATTTCGCGGAAATATCCGAGGCCTTCGCGATCGAAATCGGAAGGAGAGAGCGCCATGAACGATCGATCGAAGCCATGCTGCCGGTGACAACACGAGTGAAGGATGAGAGAACACGCCAACGGGTTAGCAGAAGTTATTATTCGCAAAGTACCGTTTCGCAAAGTACCGTTTCGCAAAGTACCATTTCGCAAAGTACCATTTCGCAAAGTACCATTTCGCAAAGTACCATTTCGCAAAGTACCATTTCGCAAAGTACCATTTCGTTTCGTTTCGTTTCGTTTCGCAAAGTACCATAAGCCGATGATGATGAATACTTTATTGAAACATCACATGTAAATTTTACATAGCAAGACAGTTTCGTGACTTGCTATAAGTAGGTTATAATTTTTTTATTGAATGTTCGTTTGTTAATATCCATGGCCTTTTTTCTGCGTTACAGATCACAAAAGCTTACAGGAAAAAGGCCCTGAAATGCCATCCTGATAAAAACCCAGACAATCAGGAAGCAGGTAAATTGACAAGAAACAGACAGTCTTTTTATTCAAACATGGCACACCATAGAACCAATACTCTCCCCACTCCCCACCCAGTGGGCATGCATTCCACAATGCATCCAATGCTGGGAAGAAAGTAAAAAATATGACATGCAGTAGCGTATTATAATTATTTTTTCTGTGCATGAAGTGTCAAAAAATGTGATGAAACAATGTGCTTGATTGTTAGACATTTTTCTTGAATGTTATGTCATTTCACTTAATCCAATCAAAAGCTGGGAAGAATGTGGAGAAATAAAGTCATGAAAATCTTTGGTAACAACTGATATCTATAAACCAGTGACTCATGCTCATGGTTATAATTGCCTTTTTGAGAAGAAGCCTTGTATCTAAGCTACAATTGTTTTTTTATATCTTGCATTATTGCAGTGGATCTGTTCCATGAGCTGTCCAAGGCATTAGAGGTACTGAGTGATCCAAAAGCAAAAGCAGCTTACGATGCTGTACTCAAGGCTAAGGAGCGAGCAAGACTGCGCACACAGGCATTAGATGCAAAGAGAAAGAAATTCAAACAAGGTATTTAGTAATAAATTTTAATATTAATTTTGAAAGCGAGGAATGATCATAGCAGTGAATTTCATTTTAGGAATTGGAAAGAAAAGGCGTGAATAAATTCAGGGCTTCAATAGGATTTGAACCTGTGACCTCCACGAATAGCGGTACGATGCTCTACCAACTGAGCTATGAAGCCACACATTTACCCTGGGTGCCAGAGGCTTTCCCCCCCGTGCCGCGCCGCGAGAAAACCTCTGGTACCCATTGTAACTGCCATTATATAGTGTACTGAAATAAAAATAATGTTATTAATTTTGCTGATCAACTGAAGAAAATTATTAGTATTATTTTTGAGCTTCAATGCAAGTTAGTGCTGAGAGTGTCAATAAATTATTTCTGTCAGTTAATACATATTCAGCATTGCTGATATTGTAGATCTTGAACAAAGAGAGGATGCAGCGAAAACCGAAAAGGAAAATGATGAAATGGCTGCCAAGAATTTACAAGCTGAGGTACGTTTTACAAGTGTTTATCACAAATTATTTTATCATGTAATCTGTGGGCTGTGAATTAAAAGTGATTCAGTAATTTTTTCAGATTGAGAGGCTAAGAGAGGAAGGATCAAAGCTTCTAAAGGAACAGCAAGAATTTCTTAAAACTCAATTGAGGAAAGAAATGGAACCAGAACAGGATAAGACTAACTCTGAAGATGTGACTCCAAAATTAAAGGTAATATGATAATCTTGTGACAAAACTAAATTTAATTTCTACATTCAAAGTACTGGTAACAATTAAAGGTTGAATTATATTGGATTCTCATCAAATACGATGTAAATTTATGCAGCCTACAGTAGTTTCCACAACAGACCAGTGTCAAGTGATTAATTTTACATAGACCTCCAAATTGCACATGCTGGTTTTTTATAAATTATGTGTAAAACACTGTTTTGTATTTACTTTCACTGGTTAAACAATCACTTGTGTGCTTTTTCCAGTGACGCCTTCAATATTATTGATTTTGATTGTTACTGCAGGTGAAGTGGAAGAGCAAGAAATCCGACATCACAAATGGTGGCTATACACAGGCAATGCTTGTATCATTCTTTGAAAAGGTGAACCAGTCATTTAATTAAAAAGTAATATTTTAACTCACACTATAATCTGAGAACCACTCTTCAGTTTCTTTTTTGTCTTGTACATGTAGTATGGCGAAGTGAGTTACGTGATTATATCATCCAAGAAGAAAGGAAGTGCTGTGGTTGAATTTAAGTCAGTGGCCAGTGCAGTGAGTATTGGTAATAACTGTTAGTAAATAGTGCATTGCACTATGTTGTCATACAGTGTAATACGAATACGGCCAGCGACGAACAACAAAGATTTTATTATTTTGTGTTGGAAACAAAGGCTGTTGATCGTGATTGCAGATATCTGTTGATGTAAATGATTTGTCCACATCAACTAGTTGTTTCAGTATCTTTTAACTTTCAATTTTTGTTCTATATGGGGAATTAAATATTTAAAACCTTAATCTTGCTATGCTTCAGAAGACTTTTACTTTTTTAACCCAAAATGTCTACGAAATTTGAACCCTGTTGGTTTAATTGCAGAAACTTGCAGTGCAGAATGAGCGTGGCATGCCTGTCAACCCTCTAACGTTATCCTGGTTGGATGGTGTCTCATCAACTGATACAAACTCAGGCACAATCCCAGAGGCTTCAAATTCAACAACGAACATCAGTGGTGAAGCTGCTGTGGACTCCAAGGTAATTACACAGTCAGGCTTATTTTATACTCTTCTCCTGTAGTCATCGTGATGGTATTATAAAAGAGGTTTGGCTCAGAAAATATGAAAAAATACTAAGTATTTAAAAGAGCTCGGTCATGAATGACACAGTTTGAAAAGTTAAGCATAAGCTTTTCAAATCTGTCAATAACAGTCCTTCTCAATCTTCCTCAATCAAAGCCATCCTTTATCCTTCTCATTTAATTGTTATCTCTTTGGTGTTTTTCCTCCTTAGTTATAACTACTATTTTAAGGTGTCCTCTGATTTGAAGGCAATTTTATACATTGCCAAAGTTGACTTTATTCATGGTGACTGCCCCTTTAATAGTAAATACTGTAAAATGTAACCTGATAATAAGACTGCTACTTTTGCATTCGCCAGTAAGTTGTGCCAAAACTCCAAACGAGAGAGAACACGTTTATTCACTGAAGGCAAGATGCAAAATATACAGCATGCGCGAACCGAGAGACAATGAGGCTATTAAACAACAGCATGCATGCGAAGCGAAACAATGAAGCAAACTAAATGGCGGCATTCATAATGCACCATGCTATGCGAGCTAATGGCGGGAACTAAACAACAATGCGAAATATGGCGATTATAGTTTGACTGCACAATGTAATGCAATTGATTTCACACAACACCACCACCACTATGCCACTACCATCACTGTCATCATTAATTTGCCACATAAGAACAATTACAAATTAAGATAGGGTGAGAAACGACCTGCAGGAATTAAACCACCTGGTTTAACTAGGGGAGGCCACCTTGGTTATGACAATGAATTCAGTATCATTATTTTTAATTAATGTACAGTGTATTGTTATCTTTAACAGCTTTCAGCGCCATCTCTTTCATCAGACAGTAGTATAACTGACAAAGATTACGAGAGCGTTGTGTTGATGAAACTTCGCCAGTTTGAGGAAAGGAAACGATTGATTAAAGAAATGCAGGAGGAAGATGATCAGTAAAGGTTCTGGCAGGATCTAGCCACAAACACAAGGCAATACTTGGCTGAGTTTTCATCAGCTGCCAAGTTGCATTGCATGTCATGCAGCTGCTGGCCAGCACCCGTAAAACAGCAATCACTGGCAAAATGTCAACAGTGCCCTGTCCTATGGTTCACCATTCATTGGCCCCACAGTACATTAGAACTTTCCCAAGTCATGTTATGGCTTTTCAGAGAAAAGCAAAAGGCAAAAAATGAAATCTGCTTCTACCTGCAGGCACTAAAGGATTCTTTTCGGCCTCCAAGTTTTTGCGGGCTGAAAGGGAAAGCATTGCACTACAGTAACTGTGGTTCTACTGATAATGGTATTGCCAAGCATTGGCTGTTTCATTAGGCAGAGTAAACTGGAGAAAAAAGAAGAGTGCAAGTCTATTATTTTCAGACGTGGCTGTGACTTCATAAAATATAATTATGCATCATGCAACATTTTTAAGAAACGGTTTGTTCGGATAGCAAAAATTTAAAGGAGGAAAGGGTCTACTACATTGTGATGTAAGTGCAGCAAGAGAATGTGAACATACGGCCAAAAGTTTTGCACACTGATGACTTAGTTCTACAGGCATTTTGTATCAACTCTGTGCTTGTTACACAATGAACAATGATGCAAAATCGTGCAGCAAATTAATCCAGATGCTGAACATCCTAGCAGGGTACTCACATTGTACATGATGGGGGTCCCGACGGAGCTTCACATTGCAAACCCAAAAAAATACACAAGCCTGAAATTTTAGACCCAAAAAATACCTGGCATCAAAGTTTCCTACCCAAAAAATTAGTTACCTCAATATGGATTCAATCAATCAAACCGACTCTTCTAATGCAAGATTTTGCAGAAATACACTTATAAATGAGATGTGAACCCAAAAATATGAATATTTTTAAGACCTAAACAAGTTCTGTACATGACAGATCTCTTGAGCCCCAAAAATACCGAGCATGTAAATTTCAAACACCAAATACGACGGACCTCCCTGTCATGTATAATACGAGTACCCCTTCCCCGGGCTGAACATACATGTTCACCAGTGACTGAATTGAAATTCTGAATTGCAAGCATCTGCTATTGAGAGGGGAATAAGTTCAGTATTCAAAGAACTTTTAAATAAATTTGAAAAGTACACATCTGTTTATTGCTCATCAGATCTTAAATACATGTAATGACTGTGTAGACAAATGGAACACTGGTAACCACTTCCTGTAAACTAAAAGTATAATGATTCCAGAACAGTACAAATGCAGAAATATTAATGGTGTTGTGGCTGGGAGAACCAAGCTCAGCCCTGTATGTTTGGTTTGTCCCAGCTAAGTATTACTAACATGAGCAATGTATCTACAAACAACAACTACAGCAATTAAATGAACCTGTTTCATTGTAAAAATAAGGAATAAATCTGCCAATAAATAATTCAAGGTTGTCAGAAGAGGACAAAATACTACAGCTAAGCAAAGAAAGCATTAATAAAATATTTCCAAAGTTTCCACCCTTTTTTCCCTGCTATTAAAATGATAAACAACTGAACCTAAATGGATTGCATGAATTTCAAGGAGTTGGCAAGAACAGGATTTACATGTCTACAATTCTGGCATAAACATAATCACTTACTTTAAGGTGAAAAGTCTGACTGAATAAATTCCAAGCAATAATTAGGCTAAGTATACATGAATGTACGACCCCTACTTATCTAGTTTCAGTGTTACAAGAAGAAGCGGTCGTAAATTAATTTCCTGTTGTTTGTCCCTTCCCTTTATTGGCCGGTTTCAAAATTTCCACATTGCCCAAGCTGGCTGTGTTTAGTGTGCTGTTTATCTGTTAACAAATTAAGAAAGAAATTTACACATTAGCCATGGCATTGTCAATAATAACAGTCTCCCACTGGACTAAAGGTAGGGGGGAGGGATTCTCGAAAATTGTTGGCATTTTTTGGGCAAAATGCTCAGGATTTGGGCAACAGGAATTGCAATTTTTGGGCGGTTGTGTACTGATTATTTTTGGGGGGCATTGGGGATACAGCACCCCCTCCCCCCCCCCCCTATGTTTGCATTCCACCAATAAACGGCTGATTACAATGTTTTTTGATGTTATCTCGATCTCAGTGCAAATTTACCTCTCAGCTTTCCCTTTATCAGTTATGTCCTTTTTATCAGCTCTGTAGAGTGTCCAGACCATGGTCTGGCCAACACCAGTTGATGATATAACTTTGTAACCTATCAGGTCAAGTTTGTTGAGCACTATGCGTGGTGGCTCCTGAGAAATATATTCTTTGCTAGAAAGGAAAGGTGGTAAAGGTAAGTATGCATACGAGCCTGGTGGCCCGTCAGACCGGAACTTGCCCCAGTTTCCTTACCATGAAGCGACTAGGAGTATTTCTACTTCCCCCTGGATGGGATGTTAGTCCATCGCAGGGTTACCTCCCAGCATTATGTTGCCGGTACCCATTTATACACCTGGGTGGAGAGAGTCACCGTGAGAGTAAAGGGCCATTCCATTTAATATCCGCTCCCCCCTATTGAGGGTCTTTGATGTCTTAACCCTCAGAAATAGCCCCCTCAGGAAAGCAAGATCAAAGCGCCAACACAATCCCCCCTTCAGAAAAATGAAAAGATCAAAGCCACCAACATATATAGCTGCGTTCAAGACCCCTCCCGCCTCCCCCTAGAATTTCCTTGACCCTAAATATGGGGTGCGGATAAAAAATGGAATGGTGTCTTTCCCAAGAACACAACGCAGTACCCCGGCTAGAGCTCGAACCCGAACCGTCCGATCCGTTGTCTAGCGCACACCACGCCTCCCATAGATGAGAGCAGAGTTACAAAATCGTTTTTAGTACGTTGTTGTCCACAGCTGTGATATGATACACAGCTGAGCAATCAAACATCATGATCAGCCATACTCACAAGTTATTTCCAAACGTGTGCACCAGTTCTGCCCCCAAATACTTCATTATTTCTTTGTCTGCCCCTTCGTCGCCGCAGATCGTGGGACCACTAGCCTGTTGACATTTATCAAACAACACGCGATGTGATAAGCTAATATATTCGAAACGTGAGTACGTAAAATACAACTTATCGACTTCTGTAATAAGGATTATCGGAAAAAATCTTACCAGTCTTATTTGTGTACTTATTAAGATGTAAGACATAACGGTCGTGTTATCTGGTAAAAAAGTATTCCCCGAAAAGCTAAAAGTTTGTTGTAACCCTTGCAGATCTCCAGTGTTTTTTTGTGATCGTTTGAGCCCGCAATTTATACCACGTTTACAGCGGAGATGCAAGCAGAGGAGAACCAAGATGGCGTCTTGGTTGCCATCTTTTGATAGTTCGTCTTTCGGTCGTAATGTTCTCATTGGAGTCTCAATTGGCCTGGGAATAGGGATTGGAATAGGTGCGGGAATGGCTGCTTCAAAGAGAATGTTCACTACAAAAGTGCAAGATCAAAATCTTGTCGTTCGTTTTGCCGAGTTGACGGACGAAATCAGAGAACTTCGTTGTGTTGTGGTCAGACTTGAAGTCACCCTCAGTGAAACTAGAAATAAACGAATCATTCCGCTCAAACGTCAACCATCTGCTCTAGAAAGTGCCCAAAGCGACGAGGAAACAGAAGATGAATATTATGAAATGTCAGGAGAGGAACCTTTTTCAAGGTGTGTTCAACATGGCAAAAAATATTTCAGCAATAGGGTACATGTACTATTTCCGTGTTTGTATAGCCTCTCGAAACACGAGGGAAGTCTGCAAAACCTGGACCCAGGTCCATGGCCATGTAGACCTGGTCAGTGGACCACTCTTGCATAATAGGCCATTTTAATTTTCGAGTTCCGCTTTCCCTCAGTTTCAAAATGAGTCTAAGTGCGAAACTATTCATATAGATTCAAAAAGGCTTGTTTTGCATGAGAATGAAGATGCAGGTAAAACACATTTTCATATGGATCGTTTTGCACTTAGACTCGTTTTGACGCTGAGGCAAAAGAGAACTCGGAAATGGCCTATTAAATTGGACTGGGTTAATTATGGCAGTTTCCTCCCTCCTCAAAAACCAGACTACAATAGCTGTAAACTTCCGGTTTGAACTGGCCTGTTATAAGTCAAATATGTTAAATCTTGATACCTCGATACCAGGAGCAAAATTCAACAGAATTTTTACTCAAAAATGGGGCTATAATGTGTATAAATGAGCGACCATTTTAGAATAAGGTGTATAATTGAAGTAAAACTGTTCTTGCGAAAACTTTGGATTTCTTCTGACAAATTTTATTAATCTATAAATTTGTACATTGTAGTACATCAGATATTGATCAGCTCAAAATAGTCATTGATGAAGTTGAACAGCTTCACTCAAGTAATAATACTGAGGACAAGCATAAAATACATAGACTGCTACAGGAACACATGCAGGTAACATCATTCAATGCACAGTTTGAAATCGTTATTGGAGTATTAGGTACATAATTATGCATACATGTATAAATTAAACTTGTGTAGGTTGATTCAGTTTTCTTTTGGTCTGACATGGCATTTCTGTTGCCCTCCATCACTGTCATAATTATGTCACATTATTATTTAGCTTTATTACTGTAAGCATACAAGTGTATTTACTAATCTCACTGATGTCACTGTTAAAGAAAATATGTTGAGGACCATTAATTTGCTGTCAGATTATAATGCATTCCTGAGGATAAAAAAACAGTCTTCAACTGATTCTAATTAATTTACCAATTTCAAACATGTAGCATCAGCAAAATTGTGAATTGAGCTGGAGGTATGCAAGATCATGCTATGATATTGCCATGTTGAAAGGAAAAAGTGGAGATGCTGACAGCAAAAAGAGCCTGTTATATCAAGGTAATCCTGACAATGGGCTTCGCATGAAGTGGGTGGAAATTGGGGGTGGGGCGGGGGGTATATTTCTTTGCCCGCATTGCAGACCTATAATACTTGTGCAGTTACCGTCTAAAAATGTTCCTTTTTCAGCAACTTTAAATTATATCAGTTCAATTAATTTGTTTGTTTTAGGGCTAGTGTTTGCTATTTACAATGTATTTGTGTTTTTAGGCATGGCAGAGGCGGAAAAAGCAATTGAATTAGACAAAAATAACTCAAGTGCACATAAATGGTAAGTGGAGTCAATAAAAGTTTTGTAATTTTGTAAATTTCTTTTTTATTACAACTGTGGCCTAAAATTAACCCCACTGTCTAGCTTCTATGTATGACATAACAGTATCATTCATTTTTTTTTTTTCAATTTAATTTTCACAGGTATGCAATAATTCTTGGAAGCACAACAGATTATGAAAGCTTACAAAATCAAATTTTGCTTGGTTTCAAATACAAGGTAGACTACAGAGGAATAAGAATTGCAAAATCAAGAATTTATACAGCAAGTCATTATAATATAACTTGTAGATTTTAGGGATTGGACTGCTTAGGTCATGTTACATAAGGTTACTGTAATTTCTCCATCAACTTGCAACGCAATTATGACACATGCAAAACGTTGCAAGTTGCAGAGGGGATGTCACACAGTCACAATTTTTCTACAGCTTCCAACACAGCAGTGCAACGTTTGTTCCATCGCAAGTTCCTGAAAAAATCGCCATATGCAACAGAGAGCTAACATCAGAGGTGTGGTGGGGGGTATTCCCAGTGACTTAATTGAATTTACATTGTCACATGTAAGTTGGCTTTGAATTTTATGTAATATAACAAGCAGAGTATTTTTGACGAAGTTCGAGGTGTTAGGAAATGTGATGAAATACTCTCTTGTAAAAATTAATATTTGCTAATAATAATTATGATCAGATTTGCAAACCAATGTCATAGTTCTGGTTACCTTTGTTTTAACTTGATAAATTATTAATGAGTTTGAGAATTGTATTTCTAGGAGCATATTAAACAAGCTATTGAACTTAATAGGAATGATCCATCTAACTATCATCTGTTGGGAAGATGGTGTTACGAGGTAAGAGTGATAATAATAATCTGTCTATTTCACCCACTATTGCTGTTATCTACCTTGTAACTGTACCTTTAGCTTTAACGTAAAATGTTGCCACTTTCGTGTATAATTTTTGAGCACCCATTGCCTATCCTTTTCTCATTCTAGCAGTGGGATATTTCAAAAATGATTGTTTTGTTTTATACAATGTACAGATTGCTATGCTATCGTGGTGGCAAAGGAAAGCAGCTTCTGCATTTGTAGCGGAACCACCAACATCGTCGATACAAGAGGCTCTTGAGAGCTTCTTAAAGGTAAAGAACATGTTGTTGTTGTTGTAAAATAACATATTTTAACTTACCTGAGCTGATATTTCCCCATGTTTATTTAGCTTTAATACATTTTATTTTATTCTCGCAGGCTGAAGAGGTCAAGCCAGAATTTTGGCTTTCAAACTCTTACTGGATCGGCAAGGTAACAATCTGCAAGCTCGCTTCTCTTGAAGTCGCATTTTCTTGTCACACAATGCTCCTCTCTTCATAGGAAAGAATTGCATGATGGCCCAAATCTTAGACAAAACTAGTGTCTCTGTAAAATACGGAAACCGATACTATCACAAATTACACCATGGAAAGCGTTTGTCTTTCTTGAGAGATCGATTTGAGGAGTTACGGACGACTTATTTGTGTTCTTAACTTCAGTGTTACAAGCAAAATGGCAATGTAGAAAAAGCGACTGAGTGGCTGAAGAAAGCAGTTTCACTTCCTGTATCCACTGATGATGTAAGTAAACAAGCGAGTATCCCTTTAGTAGAGTATTTTGATTTCTTCTTGCTGTCATCGCATTATGCAAATTTACAAATTAAACCACTTTTTAATTTGAAGTTTGCAGTTTTCTCAGCACTGGCAAGAGCTTCATTCTAGCATCTCATGTGATTTCCCATTCCTGTTGTTTAATTTTAGGACAAAGAATCACATAAACAAGCTCAGCAGCTACTAGCCACCTTATAGCAAAGCCTCCCATTGGCTACGACAAACTGTCTCGTGATTGGCCAAATTATGTCACATGGTTTGGTTTGGTTATCTCCAGGCCCTTACACTTTCAATAACTTTTTGATGTACTTACAGCGCGACTCGCCTCAGTATGGCTACCCAACAAACTTTTTTGAAAAGTTGTAATTAGCCAATCAGTTTGTTGTGTGGCCACACTGAGGCACGTCGTGCTGTAATGCCGAGAACAAAGAAAACTGAAATAACATTGAAAGACATTTTATACTGCTCGTTTTTTAGGAAACATTTATTTTTTGCATTCGTTAACTTTTTAGTCCAAAAACATCTTTATTTTTTATGTTTGTCATGTGAAATTCTGACTTTAAAAATATTTATTGAAAAGAAGTCTTCAAGTTCTTACAAGTGATCACTCAAAGCTAAGAAAAGAAAGTTTAATATTTGTTTTTTTTTTTAATTAAATAATATGAACCGACTGAAAGTGGTTCTAAGTGTGGATCTCGGGCTAGGAAAGCGTTGATAATAAATATCTTTTAAATTAAACCAACTACGGGCGTGAATTTTACTTGCTTTTCATAGCACGTAAAGCACGTGGTAAAGCCAGTTAAAGTGCCTATAACCCCCAATATTTTTTTAGCCAGCTTAAATCTTTGCATTACATGGGGCAAAACGCCGCAAAAAACATCTATTTTTTATGAATTTTTTAAAACGGAATTATTTGACACACAACCGAGTTAAGGGGAGACTGGGGCTGGTGACGTCATTCCAGGACATTATCAGATCTATCTGGATGGATTTAGTGCGGAATTTTCGTACAATGTCATTCAAATAACTTTTTATACGATTGCTTTATAGATGTACATGTGTATTACGCGATTGTAATGAGTGCTAATGATTTTATTCCAACAAATTTGCTGAGCATTTACTCAGTCGGTGCGTCGCTTTTACTGAGCTAAGCTCGCAGAAATATCACGCAACCGCCCGTTCAAAGACTGACTTACTATTTGTGACCCTCCACGGGAAAACAGGGACAAAGGTGATAGCACGCTCACAACACGCTTCCACCTTAAAACAATAGATTTCGATTTTAGCACGCTTAAAGCGTGTTCTGAAACTTGCCTCATTAGTGGATCTTTTGTTTTACGGGACACACTAAACACAATTAAGCGTGCGAGGCCGAAGAAAGAAGCGTGAGCAGTCGAACAAAAAAGCGTGTCAAGCTTCAAAACAAAAGCTGCGTGTCAGTTGTGTGCGAAAAAGCACAACACACTGGGTGTGCGAACGCGCACGCAAAGCGTGACCAACCTTTAAGCTTTAGAAGAAATACTCTTAAAACAGTATAGAGTAAGTATAAAGAAGGTATAACAGTATAAAGAAAGATAGTGTTATTGAACAGCAAAAAACGAAAACAGTGTTCAGGGTATATTTTCAACCTACCATTCCTTTATTCACGAAAACAAAAAATTCCATCCTTTCATTTATCGTGGTAATAACCTGTATTGGATTGCATCGATCCTTTTTGCCACGAATTTCATTTCTCAAGAATACATCCAAGAAAGCTTCGAACTGTGTGTTTTCAACAAAAGATGCGATTTTTGCACAGACAATTCCTCACAACTTGCGGTAAAAAATATAATATAAAGGATGAGGTAGGGGAATATTTTAGGCAAATTTCGTAAACATTGAGCCCTTACAGACGCTAGTTACTATGGTGTAGTTTTACAGGTAATGACCTTCACCCAGCCGGCTGCCCTCAACAGTAAACAACAAAATTATAAACCGAATCGCTAGCACGTGACTCAGATCTTATGAGAGTCACTAGCTATAGTCGATAATCTTCGATAGTACGATATGATTCTAGATAGTCTGAAGGCGGGAAGACGTCTGACACTTCAGACTAGATTCTAGAAAGTTACGCCGAAATTGATTCTAGAAATACCCCACATCAGCTTGTGTAGTGCAGTATAGTGTCCAACAATAAAAAACAATTACAGATATGTTCATCAACATATGATCCTCTTCACAGTAACAACCAGAAACTCATCACGTGTTAGTCAACCACTGTCTCGTGGGAAGTCAACTGGCTTTGTCACGCCGACTTCACGTTAAAATAGAAAATATTTGTCTCTTTAAAAAACCCAAAAAAACATGGAAACTTCCTTAAAAATTGGCTTTGCCCAAATCTCTCTTGCTGCCCAGGTTGTCATTGGAGTCTCAGTTGGCCTGGGGATAGGGATTGGAATAGTGTTGGGTATGGCTGCTTCATACAGAATGTTGATCACTACAAAAGTACAAGATCAAAATCTTGTCGTTCGTTTTTCCGAGTTGACGGACGAAATCAGAGAACTTCGTTGTGTTATGGTCAGACTTGAAGTCACCCTCAGTGAAACTAGAAATAAACAAATCATTCCGCTCAAAGATCAACCATCTGCTCAAGAAAGCGCCCGGCAAAGCGACGAAGAGACAGAAGAAGATGAATATTTTGAAATGTCAGGAGAGGAACCTTTGTCAAGGTGTGTTCAACATGGCAAAAAATATTTCAGCAATAGGGTACATGTACTATTTCCGTGTTTATACAGCCATCATCTAATGCAGCTATCAATGCAAATCCCGCGGGGGGGGGGGGGAGTGCGGGCATAGCTGGGGATTTGACAGTAGTTATCGTCCCGTAGTATAGCGGGACATTTGATCGTTTTATTAGCAACATTGTCTTTAAGTGACTCTTTTGACCATCTACAATTGCCCTGGGGCAGGACAACTGAACACAAAATCTCAGCTCAGTTCAAATCCTCCACCTATGTCCCCACTCGCCCCCCCCCCCCCCCCCCTCCCGGCGGGATTTACATTGATAGGTGCAAAAGCCCGAGGGACGTATGCAAAATCTGGACCCAAGTCCATGGACAGGACTACTCCTGTAGACCCGGTCTATATATGGACCACCGCTAGATCTTGTGCAATTAAATTGAACTGGGCTCCTGACTGAGCCCATGGACCAACCCTAATTTTTGAAACAGAGCTCTCAAGTCCCATGCATTGAGCGTGAGACTCACGCAAACGAATTCAATCTATCGCTCTGCGGACTAAGGACTGAGAATAAAACACGAACTTAGGTATAAAATATGGACTAGGACTGCGGACTGGGTATAAAGCATGGACTGAGGTATAAAATGCGGACTAGGGATTAAAACACGGCAAAGTGCCGTAGAGAGGGAAAAATGCTGACTCGTCCCCAGTCGTCTCCTATGAGAAAATAGCAAGACGCGATGGATGATGGGATCCTTTCTGCCTCCTTCCCGTCATTTCCCGCGCCTGTTATTTTTTCTGATAAGAGACGACTGGGACGAGTCAGGGTAAAATATGAGTTTCCTCGCAGAACGAGTCAAGTTCAAGACAATATTTTTTCACCTTTTCTTTTCTTTTTCAATAATATCCTTGGCCTGTAAATTGCCGTTGCCCAACAAAATGTCTTAACTGCAGAATACCCCACCACTCGAGGTAAATTCCACAAAGCCGGCTAAGCGGTAAGCAGAAAACAATTAATTCAAATAAGAAATTAAATTTATTCGATAGACAAATGACAAGAAACGACAGCAAAACCAGACATTCGTTGATTTGATTGCGGCTTTATAGGCTGCAGTGCAGGCGTATTTTGGACGCGCGAGTGCACATTTTCGTATTAGGCCGCCATCTTGGATTTGGTAGCTGTGGAGGATTGGGGCGAGGAAATATTTTTCGAGGGAGTAGGTGTTAAGTTAAAAAAAAAATGGGCCACCCCCACCTCGCCTCTGCACCAATCGTCTGGCGGTCAAGTGTCCAAGATGGCGGCAACGAAAACACGATTTATTACCTAGCGTCTAGCGTTCCGCTCCATAATAACGCCTGCACTGCAGGCTAGCGGCTTTAGGAAGATCAATTGCATTAAAAAGTGTAAATTAAGAAGTCGTTAGAAGGAGAAATGAAGGACCTAAAATATCACTGATATATTCATTGGAAATTGCGACGACAAAAAGGCAAAAAGCGATCAAAGGAAAAGCCAACAACGGGGTCCAAATACTAACCCTGCCGAACAGGGCTTAACTAGTACTTCAGTGATCGGTCGTGAACTTGTGCTTCCTTGTGGTATCAGTGACAAAGGGTCAAGTTCACACAAAGAGAAAACATGATTTTACAAAATTCTTTCGTTTAATTAGGTACTCGCTCTACTCTGTTCTGGACTACCTTTTACTTCCTGATTTACCTAACTCTTAGTTCTTTCTCGCGTCTGGAATTGACTGACTACAAGAAAGCAACAGTTCTATTCCGTTCGACGAAGTTAACCCAGTCAAAAGCGATGAATACTTGGATGGGTGGCGGAAAGTAAATCACCGTTGTCATACTTCTGTTTCATTTTGTTTTACAATAGCAATTATAGTCAAATTAAACTATCTTTATTGAAAAAGAAGCAAAAACTTGACTCGTGACTCGAACTTCAATCGTCTGCTCTCGCAGGCTAGAACTTGACTCGTGCTTCGAGGCAACTCATATTTAACCCACTCTACGGTACTTTGCCGTGTTTTAATCGCAATCCTCATTTTTTACCTCAGTCCGTGTTTTATACCCAGTCCGCAGTCCTAGTCCATATTTTATACCTCAGTCCTAGCCTTGTTTTATACCCAGTCCGTAGTCCGTAGTCCGTAGTCCGCAGTCTATATTTTATACTGACCTGTGGAAGATGTGAGTCCTTCAGGAAACACTGAAAAAAAATTCAACTCTCTTCCCTCTTCTTCCCTTCGGATCAACAGTTATTTGACTTGAAACTCTTATTGAATTCACTTATAAAAACGCTTTAAACGCCCCTATTCGGCGAAAAAAGCCTTCTAAACTATGAAACACGCAAAACTCCTTCTGAAACGTTTGTGAAATGAAAGTTGTTTCTCCTAAAACGCCTCGTTTTCATGTCTAGCTATCAGTTTTTCCGCGTGTGATCGCCATTTATCAATAAGGTGTATGCCGTCGAAAATCTCACTCTTTCCCAACAAATCAAATTGAGAGCTCTGTTGAAAGCAAGCTGTACCTGTCAGTGTAATTAGGTCAGAATGGGGACAGGGTATACACTGACTAGTACTTTTATGACATTCAACCCAGGGTGCATTCAGTGTAGGTTATGCGAAAGATCTTCGGCGTGGGTTTGAAAATTTGCAGCGTACGTACTGACGTATGATGGGGGATTTTGGCATGCAGCGGCGGCTGACGAAGGCAGCATTTGGCGTAACCCTGATATTGCATCGTGTGATGTCAAAGTCGTTGCCGGGGTCTCTCTTACCGGCCTGTTGTGAGGGATCAATCATTGATTGGCGGCCTGGCGCATTTCCCGGCGCTTGGCGTGGAAATTCAAAACCCTTGGCGTAGACGTATCTTCATTGTGGGATTTTCGTTGAATGCACCCTCGCATTCAATGTTCACTTCCTAACTTCCATAAAATTACCCTGCGAGTAGAGGACCCTTCTTCCTTGACTTATCTAGGTGGATCGAAGGAACCTCTGCTCGCAGGCTACCATAAAATTGGCGCTGACAATAATGGACTGGAAAGGGCAAGTGAAGCTTTTAAGCTTTCTCCTAACGTATTTCGAATCCACTTGATCATTTTTCGAGTATATCATTTCAAGGAAATGGGGGATTTGCATCATGACGTCATTTGACAACAACTACCAGAGTCCTTTAGTTTTTGTCTTTATTGTGCTAATTAGGGAATCGTTATACAAAGGTTAAAAAATACCCCACGAGTTCAAATTGTAATAAAAATAAATATTGAAAATCAAATTAAGAGCAATAAAAGCTTTTGAATCGTTCTTCGTGCAATTTCTTTTTCTAATTGTATTGCTATTTGTGACATTACAAAAAATGATTTTGATCAGCAATGCTCGTTTTGAAGCAGTTTTGTTATTCCGGATATAATTAAGCCCCCTTGGATTTGAGCCCTTCTGTTTATAACCCCTTACGAAGTTGCATAAGCCCAGGGCTTATAAGAGGTAGTTTACAGTATTCTCCAGTGTCCCTCCTTCCTCAAAAACGAGACTACAAAGAAGAATGAACTAGCTGTGCTACGGGATACAAAAAACTGCTATGAGCAGTTTTCTTTAAACCATGAAACATCGTCTTATAGTCAAAAATAGAAAAAAAAACTAAACAATAGAAAACAATGGAATAAGTGTCGCCCTCCTTACCTCGATATCAGGAGCAAAATTCAATATAATTTTTCTCAAAAGTGAGGGGAAATTAGGGCCAATTTATATGTCCATAAAGCAGCGACATTTGGAATAACTGGGTGTTAATTGTATAGTTACTGTAACTTGAAGTAAAACTGTTCTAACACTTTGGATTTCTTTTGACAAATTTTACTAATCTGTAAATTTGCACATTCTAGAACATCAGATATTGATCAGCTCAAAATAGTCATTGATGAAGTTGAACAGCTTCACTCAAATAATAATACTGAGGACAAGCATAAAATACATAGACTCCTACAGGAACACATGCAGGTAACATCATTCAATGCACAGTTTGAAATAGTTATTTAATTAATGTTAGAAAATTAGTTTAAATTCACAGAAAAAAAAGAATAATAAATAATTAAATGTCAGATAATTTTAAAATTCCGCTAAATATAGTAATTTATTTTATCAATTAACAAAAATGATCTTGAAGCTTAGAGTAAAATGAACTGAAAGTATTTAATTAAATAAATTATAAGTATTTAGAGGTACATATGCACCCAGAGGGGTACCCACATAGTGCATGATGGGGGGTCCGACAGAGCTTCATATTGCAAACCCACAAAAATACACAAGCCTGAAATTTTAGACCCCCAAAATACCTGGCATCAAAATCTCCTACCCAAAAAATACAATCAAACGGACTCTTCTAAATGCATGATTTTTTCCATTGCTAAAAATTTGAATGAATATTTTTCTGATCCATCGATTGCAAAAAAATATTTCGCTTGGAGATGTGACCTAAAAAAATATGTGAAAGATCTCTTGACCCCAAAATAAAACCGTGTAAATTTTCAACCCAAAAGAACATGTTGGATCCTCCGGCATGTATACTGCGAGTACCCCCGTGGGTTTTACTACAACAAGCACACAGATTTCTTTACAATCTCATCCCAGAGCCTGCTTTTCTTTTGGTTAGCACCAAGAACACGGACCGATCCCAGATTCCGCATTTCATGGACTTCCAGCTGTTCTGCGCAGACTCAATTTTTCGCGTAATCTGATGGGCTAAGAATTAAAACGATGCACTATTATATTATTGCACAATTGATCCAAAAATCAGTCCTGGCTAGAGTCTGAGAAGATGCGTCATGGAGCTACCATATAGTGGTCTGATAGGGATATCTATAGGCACATGTGCCTGAATTTGTTCAAAAAGTTACTCCAGCCGTTTAAACTTCGACGTTATTAAGGAAGGTGGCTATCCAGCAGGCACTTTACTAATTAGCACGTCGACTTTACTGGCTGAAGTACCTACAAGAGTCTGTGTTGTTCTTGGTGCTGACCAAAAGAAAACCAGGCCCTGGGGATGAGCTTGTTTTTTTTACTAACCTAATGTCACTGTTAAGGAAAATAAGTTGAGGACCATAAATTTGCTGTCACATTATAATGCATTCATTTCTTGAGGATAAAACGGTTTTAAACTGATTCTTGTTAATGTACCAATTTAAAACATGTAGCAACAGCAAAATTGTGAATTGAGCTGGAGATATGCAAGATCATGCTATGATATTGCCATGTTGAAAGGAAAAAGTGGAGATGCTGGCAGCAAAAAGAGCCTGTTATATCAAGGTAATCCTGACAATGGGCTTCCCATGAAGTGGGTGGAAATTGGGGGTGGGGGGGGGGGGGGGGTATATTTCTTTGCCCGCACTGCAGACCTATAATACTTGTGAAGTAGCTGTCTAAAAACCCTCCTTTTTCAGCAATTTAACTAACATGCATTGTGTATTTTTAATATATTGTAAATTATATCAATTCAATTAATTTGTTTGTTTTAGGGTTAGTGTTCGCTATTTACACTAACGTTATTATCCCTGGCAATGTATTTATTGTGTTTTTAGGCATGGCAGAGGCGGAGAAAGCAATTGAATTAGACAAAAATAACTCAAAGGCACATAAATGGTAAGAAGAGTCGGTGAAAATTTTCAAATTTTGTAAATTATTTTAGTTATTATTATATTGTCGTCCAAAAAAGGAATCTCGCTGTCTAGCTTCTACATGTGACATAATTGTATCATTCATTTCTGTTTCAATTTAATTTTTACAGGTATGCAATAATTCTTGGAAGCACAACAGATTATGAAAGCTTACGAAATCAAATTTTGCTTGGTTTCAAATACAAGGTAAAATACAGAGGCATAAGATTATCGAAGATAAGAATTTATACAGCAAATCATTATATGGTTATTGCATGTGATGTTTTAGAATGCATTGCAACTTTTGTTGCATTGCAAGTTGCAGGAAAAATTGCCATGACAGAGAAACAGAGAGATAACCTCCTATCAGCGGTAGGTGGGGGGAAGGGGGGGGGGGGGGGGTGGTAGGGTGGTACTCTTATTTTATTTATGTTGAGCCTGCAGGTTTTACATCCTTGTCACATGAAAGTTGGCTTTTAATATTATTTAATATATCAAGCATGAGAGACATTGTTTCATCACATTTCCAAACACCAATAAGAGAACTGATAATATGACACACAGCAGAGAATTATTGACAAACTTCAAGGTGTTAGGAAATGTCTGTGATGAAACACTCTCTTAAGCGTTTGATGTATCTATTAATCTCAATCAAAACTAAAACTATGGGGAAAATGAAGAAAATCGCACATATGATCAGTTCTGGTTGCCTTTGTTTTAACCTTGATGAATTATTAATCAGTCTTGGAATTGTATTTCTAGGAGCATATTAAACAAGCTATTGAACTTGATAGGAATGATCCATCTAACTATTATCTTTTTGGAAGATGGTGTTACGAGGTAAGAGTGATAATAATAATCTGTCTATTTCACCCACTATTGCTGTCATCCACCTTGTAACTGTACCTTAAGCTTTAACGTTAAATGTTGTCAGTTATGTGACTGTATAACTGTTAAAGAGTCATTACCCATCCTTTTCTCATTCCAGCAGCGGGATATTTCAAAAATGATTGTTTTGTTTTATATGATGTACAGATTGCTATGTTATCATGGTGGCAAAGGAAAGCAGCTGCTGCATTTGTAGCGGAACCACCGACATCCTCGGTAGAAGAGGCTCTTGAGAGCTTCTTAAGGGTAAAGAACATGTTGTTGTTGTTGTAAAATAACATATTTTAACTTACCTGAGCTGATATTTCCCCATGTTTATTTAGCTTTTATACAATTTATTTTATTTTATTTTCGCAGGCTGAAGAGGCCAAGCCAGGATTTTTGATTTCAAACTCTTACTGGATAGGCAGGGTAAAGATTTTCGAGCTCGCTTCTCTGAACTCGCATTTGCACGGCTAAACAGCAGTACGACAGTACGTACAACCTTCATTTCAACGTGATCGCGCAGCGATTACCGTGGTCGCCCGCGATCGCGCCACGACTGCGTCAATCGCGGCACGAAGCTCGAATGATCGCGGCGCGATCGCGAACGCGCCGCGACAGGTACGATCGCGTCGCGGAAAGCGTGATCGCGGTGAGGCAAACGCTATCGCGGCGAAGAAAGCGCAATCGCGGCGCGGCAAGTGCGATCGCCGAGTGTCGTAATACTGGCGGCGCGATATCGACGAGGGAAAACAAAGTAACTTCAATATAATGCAGAAATGCCGTGGGTATTGTCAAAGTTTTGGGAGTGATTAACTCTTCATAATTTTACGAGTATTAAATACTTACGATTCCCATGTCGTCGAGATACCAGAAAGATTTCCCTGAAGTATTGCGAGAACCTTTCACATTGGACTGTCCTGGTGATGTTTTCAAATTTAGTGATCATGAAGTTTCTGCAGTTGTAATTGCTTTTTGAGAACCTAATAGCTCTCCTGCGCCATTTTGCACCCGCGACTTTGATCGTGACGGGAGAATCGTCAGGGGGCGTAAATCAACACAAGTTAAGTCATTTTCATTTGCATTCTTTTCCACACGTAGCTAGAATTTGGAACAATTTTCGAACTTTTCTCATACGTTCTCTTACATTATGTCACGTATTAAAATCACATTAACTTAACGTATGGGCCACCTGTGGAAGAACTTCAGTGGACGAAACTGAGCTTCAAAATGCTTGAAATTTTAATAATAAGAAACAAAATTTGATGGTTTATACTGCTGAGACGAATACAAGAAACCAGTTGGTAATGGTGGTGAGCAAACCGACAGAAATTAAGCGGTTGGAGGACTTTTTGACTCTGCAGACTCGGGAAACTATATGAAGCTTTTTAAAGGTTTTCATTTCCACCAAGAACACTAGAATGAAAAACAAGTCCCGAGTAGGGTTAGATACATTATGCTCACAAATTTGACCATTATGCTTTTTAGCGTCACCCTAAAAATCTTGCCATTATGCCCAAAATTATGCTCGGGTCAGACCATTATGCTCGTGTGATGCCGGCTGAAATTTGGCATTGGAATCCACGGCACCACCCAGACGAGTCCCCAAAGATGAAAACGCTGTCTCTCCCTCGGGTGTTGTGATTTCTGATGGACCTGGCATAATGCTATAACCAGGCCTCTAAACCAGTAACAAAGCCTAATAATCAGACAGGAAGCAAATTCGACATCTTTTTCTCACATTTTCACTGAAAATAGGGAAAATATTAGTTTTGTAGCATTATGCTGAAATTATGCTATAAACGTGGCCATTATGCCAGCATTATGCTCGATGCTCTGACTATTCCATTATGCCCAATATTATGCCGGCATAATGTATCTTACCCTAGCCCCGAGAGGATTTTCAAAAGGATTTTTAAATGCTGTTAATATTTAAAGAGAAGCCCCTCGCGTATGTTTTGAATGAAAAGACGTATTTGCTCCGAGTTTTACACTTCTAAGAGGACCTCACTGTGCCGGAACGAAGTAAAACAAAATTTAAGCTCTTTTTTAAAAATTTTGCAACATTTTCAAGTCTTGGAAGGAGCAGGTTAGTTACTTATATTTCAATAGAGTCCATTTACAGTTTAGCATGTGTAACTGTAGGTTTCTCAAAACTCCCGAACTCCCCACCCCCCCCCCCCCCCCCCCCGGCCATGTCGGGACTGACTCGAACAATGCGGTTAAAATTTAGCAAATTGCGACGCGATCACGCAAAAATTTTTACAAGGCTTGGATGAAACTGGTGTCTCCTAAAACTACTCAAACAAATACTACATTTATCACAAATTGCGCTAGCTAGGGAAAGCGTTTGTCTTGCTTGAGAGATCCACTTACTGACGACTTGTTTGTGTTCTTAACTTCAGTGCTACAAGAAAAATGGCAATGTAGCAAAAGCGACCGAGTGGCTGAAGAAAGCAATTTCACTTCCTATATCCACTGATGATGTAAGTAAAACAAGCGATTGTCCCTTTAGTAGAGTATTTTGATTGCTTCTTGCTGTCATCGCATAATGCAAATTTACAGATTAAACCACTTGTTAATTTGAAGCTCTCTTGCAGTTTTGTCAGCACTGGCAACAGCTTGTTTTTAATCATTTAAGTATCTCATGTGATTTCTCATTCCTGTTGTTTAATTTTAGGACAAAGAATCACATAAACAAGCTCAGCAGCTACTAGCCACCTTATAACAAAGCCTCCCATTGGCTACGACAAACTGTCTCGTGATTGGCCAAATTATGTCACATGGTTCGGTTACAGATGCTCTATCTCCAAGCTCTTACAGTTTCAATTATTTTTTGATCTACTTAATACCGAGAACAAAAGAAAATGAAATAACATTGAAAGACATTTTATACTGCTCACTTTTTATAAAACATTTATTTTTTGGTTGGTCCAACAAACCAAACAGGCAATCCAACTAGGTTACGCAAATCGTATAATTTATTCCAGTATATTATTATTATTCGATCTGAGGAAAAGAACAAAATACATTTCAGAAACTGAACAGGACCATAGGTTCATAAACCATAGGTTACATCACTGAGAACTTACTTCTTTGACGATGTCTAGAAGGATTGTTTCACGGTATACAACTGTGTACAGGTCAGCAACGGATAAAACAGGTCAGGTAATAACAGAAGACGGGTCAGCGAGACAGGTTAGCAAAACATGCACGTAGCTTGGAATCTAAAATATCTGAACTGCCGGAAAAACTGACTTATTCACGTGGCTAAATTGCATAAGTAAGTGTCAATCAAAATCAATCAGAAAATCAAGTTAATAATTCATTATATTGACGAAACACTCTCCGCCCCGATAAGGGCGTAGTCCTTATCATAGCAAATGTTCGTTTAATCGTCGCCTTCAGCAGGTTGAATTACCGCAATCTTCGTTACTGGACGGCTGTACTCTCCAGTGGCTGTCTTGACTGTAACGTTTCGAACGCGTCCATCAGCTCCAGGGTATACTTTGATTACTCTGCCTACAGCCCACTTGCCTCTCACAGCGTTATTATCGGCTACCGTTACTATGTCACCGACTTGGACATTGCGGTTCTGGACGTGCCACTTCTTTCTTGGTACTAGGGTAGGAAAGACATCTCTAGTCCAGCGTTTCCAGAATGAATCAACTATTCTTTGCACGAACTCTACTCGCTTACGAGGATTTCTGGTGTCCTTAAACGGACCTTGCGGCACCTCCGGAGTTGCTCTTCCAAGGAGCATGTCGTTTGGACACAGGTAAGCTCCATCGTCTGGATCATTAGGGATGCGCCCGATGGGACGTTGATTTAGCAGGTTGGCGATCTCTAGGAGGCAGGTGTACAACTCGAAAGGCGTCAGAAGTTGTTCGCCGATTACAGTCTTCAGCGATCTCTTACAGCTCTTTACAAGGGCTTCTGCACATCCGTTTTGGTGTGGTGCAGCTGGCGTTGTGAAGATCCACTTAATGCTCTTCTCTCCACAGAATTCTCGTAATTGATCGCCATCTAGGTCTTTCACCATCTCTCTCAGCTCGTTAGCGGCTCCAACCATCTGCGTTCCGTTATCGCTCAGTATCACTGCTGGGTATCCTCGGATTGAAAAGAATCTACGAAGGATTTGGATGAACTCCATTGTAGTTAGGTCAACTGCTAATTCTAGATGGACAGCTCTGGTGTTTAAACACGTAAAGATCACGCCATAGCGCTTAGCCGTCTTGCTTCTCCCTATTTTAACGTTATAGGGACCAAAGTAATCACACGCGGTGTAGTAAAATGGAGGTGTGTGGGGTGCTAGTCGGAGGACAGGAAGGTCTGCCATGAGTTGTGTCTCAGCCTTGTGCGCCATTTCACGGCAGAATCCACACTTAGATTTCACGGACTTGCTTAGCTTGTTCGCTTGCAAGATCCAGAACTTCCTCCTTGTTTTGCCTGTGGTAGCTGCTACGCCGGAGTGTCCGTACTGATGAGTGTGCCTTGTTATCAGCAAGGAGATCCAGTGGTCACTTGGAAGAAGGGCGGGGTGCCTCATTTCGTAGGACACGATAGCTTCATCCACTCTTCCTCCAACTCTGATAATTCCGTTTTCATCTTTGAATGGGCTGAGCGATTTGAATTCACCTCTATTTAAACGGCTGTAGAGGGTTGTCTGCGCTTGGTTAATCCAGTAAAGCTCTGCTTGCTGAAGCTCTTCAGGGGTCAGCGGTCCTTCCTTTCCGTGTTGGTCGTATTTTCTTAGTCGTATCTTTACTGCTAGTCTGCGTATTCTTGCGGTCACACGGATCAGTTTTCTCCAGCTTGAGAACTTGCGTGGATCAATTCCATTGCTAACTTTCGGTGCTGTGACTGTGGTCAGTATCTGCATCCGACGGCGTTCCATGTCTGTATTCGACACTGGCGGGGCTGTCGTAATCGGCCATTGACTTTCTGGTAGGTATAGGAACTCTGGGCCATTCATTCTTCCATCTGCCTTGTAACTCGTCAACGTGGATCCCTCGCGACAGGTCATCAGCCACATTATCTTCACTAGGGATATGCTTCCACTGGTTTGGATCTGTGTTACTTTGAATTTCTCCCACTCTCGAGGAGACGAACGGTTTAAAGCCGCGTGATGGACTTTGAATCCAGGCCAAGGTGATCGTACTGTCGGTGAAGAACTTGACATCTTTAAATTGTATCCTAGATTCCTCCTGAATGGATTTGGCTAGGCGACTTGCGAGGACAGCTGCTTGTAGCTCCAAGCGCGGAATTGTCAGCTGTTTCAGTGGGGATACTCGAGACTTCGCTGCGATGAACTTGATTGCGTAAGTGTTGTCATCCTTTCTCTGGCGTGCGTAGGCACAGGTTCCGAGTGCGTCCTGTGATGCGTCAGCAAAAACACATAACATTGGCGGTTCCATAGCATTGATTACCGTTAAACATCTTTCAAAGGACACACTGTCTAGCTTCTTAATTTCCTGGAAGAGTGAAATCTAGCTTTCCTGAACTGCAAGTGGTACCTCGTCATCCCAGTCTAGTCCCAGCTGCAACAGTCTTTGCATTCCTATCTTTGTTCTGACGATGAACGCTGCTGCAAATCCAATCGGATCATAAATACGAGCCACTTTACTCAGGATCATTCTTTTGGTCATCTTCTGCATGTGGTCTGGACTGTTTTCCAGCTTCCGTAAGTCTGCTGCCACTCTGAAGTGAAATTTGTCTGTTTTAAAATTCCACAGGGTCCCCAGGACCTTCTCTTCATCTCCTTTGAACATGTCAACTTCCTTCTCTGGGTCACCGTTCACTTTCTCTTTAAGTATCTTGTTAGAAATCCACTCTTTAACTTTGAATCCTCCCGTCTTCAAGACAGTGTCTATGTCATTTGTTAATTTCCGAGCTTCCTTTTCTGTATCTACAGACTCACAGATGTCATCCATGTACGTGTTGTTCGTTAGCACTTCCGCTGCTTCTGGGTAGCTTGCCTTGCTCTCTTGGGCTGTTTTTCTTAGAGCTACTTGCGCCATGGCGGGTGCAGGCTTGTCCCCAAACGTCAGAACTGTTTTGACATAAGTGTGAGGTTCTCTGTCTGTTTCCATATCTCTCCATAGAAAGCGGTGTACATGTTGATCTTTTTCGGGAATAAGGATCCGATGATACATCTTGGAGATGTCTCCCAGTACTGCAACTTCCTTCTCTCGAAATCGCAAGACAACTCCAAATATGCCGTTTAAAAGGTCGGGACCTTTCTTCCAGTAATCGTTTAGAACATGTCCTTGGAATGCCGAAGATGAATTAAAAACGATTCGAACAGGTGTGCTCTTCTTGTCTGGCCTCAGGACAGCGTGATGTGGAATGTAGTGAACAGGACCATGATACCTGTCTTGTACTTCCTTTGACAGCTTTCGCGCAAATTTCATGCTTTCCATTTCCTCCATCTGTTTGCAGTAAGCTTCAGCTTGTTCAGGATTTCTTTTTAGGCGTCGCTCTGTTGACTCTAGGCGTTTTATTGCCAAACTTCTGTTGTCTGGCAGCAGGTTAGGATCTTTTCTCCAAGGGTAAGAGATCATCCATTGGTTTTCGACTTTGATACACGACTTCTCTATGAGCTCAGCTTCTTCTCTTTCCGTTTGAGTCAGTTTGTCTGCATCGCAGACACAGGGTTTCACGGCCACACCCATAGCTTCGGTTGTCCAAAAGTCTGTTAAGTCTATTGGTGAGGCGTACTTGACGTGCAATATGTTGGTTGCGTCGCTGATCTGCTCTGGTTTTCCTCCAAAAACCACCCATCCAAGTGGAGACTTGCGAGCAAGCAGGTTGTCCACTTGTCTTGTTTCACCAGCATGCATGTGTGCGTGATCAATACCGATCAACAGGTCAACGTTCCCTTTTCCACGGCGAAATCTGGTGTTTGGTGCTCCAAGAACCTCCGGTAAGTGCGAGGTTTTCACTGCCGGAATCTGGTCACTGATGCTGTGAATACCGATTGCTTTGACGGTAAAACGCTTGTTGTTGTCAATACAGGTTAGCTGAACATTGTACTCCTTTGTTTTCATTGTTTCGTCCTCGCCGCCAACTTTAGTAATGGTTATGGACACGTCCTTTCCCTTCAAACCAAGAATTTCAGCGGTATCCTGTCGGATAAGACTTACTTGAGCCCCCGAGTCAAGAAGCACGTTTCCGCATTTAAAGAGACCGTTAGCGCTGCCGATGTTAGCAGATAAAACGGGAAGAATTGCTTCACTGGGGCTGCCTGTAGTGGCGACGCCAATCTTCACGGAATTGCTCTTGTGTAGGAGTTGATGGTGCTGCTGTGGACACCGCGTTCCATTCTCCAGCTTTGTGCACTGCTGTTTGCGTTTGCAGTTATCCAGAGTATGTCCTTTCCCAGCCCTTTTCAAGCAGCTGAAGCACAGGTGATTTGCCTTTGCAGTTGCGATCCGGTCGTCAGTGCTGAGGGATATGAATTTCGGGCATTGATCAGGCCAGTGTGATGAAGTTTTGCACAGCCAACATTTGTACCAAACGGGTTTGTCGTTATCAGACCTGAAGTGATGCACAGGGCGTTTAACGGATGGGCCCACTCTGATTGGCGCTGTGGCGCGCATTCGCGATTTCATTTCAACATTCATCCAATTCATCAATGCTTCAAGGGTAGCAGGTTTCTGTTCCTTTTCCAGATCTCTCGCCCAGACTTTTCTGTCATCAGCGCACATCTTCTGCTCAATTATGGAAAGCATGTGGCTATTGTTCATGTCACCAGGGAGACCAACTTCCTTTAACGTATTGTAACATCTTTTCACCAGATGTACAAGGTCGCAAAATCGGGCATCCTCCCCTTCCTGCAAGGCTTTAAATTGAACAATGTCCTGAGTCACAGTGTCTGACACAAATCTTGGGTCGCCATAGATGGAGTCCAGATATTCCCAGGCGGCGTCATAGTCGCTTCCGATTCCCTTAATGAGCTCGAGTGGCTTATCTCGCAGGCACGTACGTAGAAGTGTGATCGCATCCCTTTTTGAGTACTTCGCTTCTATTGCGTGCTTGAAATCTGAACGAAAGATGGTGTAATCTCGGACATTCCCAGCGAAAACAGGAAGCTTGGGTTTTTCCAGTTTAAACGTGCAGGCGCCAGTTTCAATAGGACTTTGTTGTAATTTCTCTGTACTATCGGTTGACGTGATGTTTACATTGCTTTCTGTGTTAATCGGCTTATCATCAGCTGTCGAGACACTGTTAATTACTTGTACCGAGTTAGCGCTTTTCTCGACGTTAATTTCCGGACCGACTTGTCCGACTAATTGCATTTCATCGCTGTGGGACACGTCGCTTGTGCTGGGTGTTGTCGACCGCATATTTAAAATTCCTTCGTTTTCAAGCACTTCATTACACGCAATACTCTCCTTTTCTTTACTTAAATTACCATTCTCAGCTAAATCATCCGAACTAGACTGTTCCCATACTTTCAACAAACATTTTTGCGTCTACTTCAAGTCGCATGAATGTTTCCTGGCAATCGGAGAGCCATTGTTCTTCCGTTTCGTACGCACCATCATCTTCAATGAGCTTGGTATAATCCTCGTGTTTAACCACTAAGTTTTCATACACTCCCTGCAGCTTAATTAAGACTTCTCTTACCTCATTCGGAGGTCTTTTATGTTCTACGGCATGTACCAACGCTTTTCCAGCCCTTGTGAAGGCCGATTTTGCTGTACGCCGGTCAGTCTTCGCTTGTTTTAGCGCCGCTTCAGCCATGGTCGGGGTCGATTAGCGCACTCTCTTCATCAAGCCAGAAATCGAATGAAATGGTCCAACAAACCAAACAGGCAATCCAACTAGGTTACGCAAATCGTATAATTTATTCCAGTATATTATTATTATTCGATCTGAGGAAAAGAACAAAGTACATTTCAGAAACTGAACAGGACCATAGGTTCATAAACGCACGAGTAAAACTATTACAGCTAGAGTTACATCACTGAGAACTTACTTCTTTGACGATGTCTAGAAGGATTGTTTCACGGTATACAACTGTGTACAGGTCAGCAACGGATAAAACAGGTCAGGTAATAACAGAAGACGGGTCAGCGAGACAGGTTAGCAAAACATGCACGTAGCTTGGAATCTAAAATATCTGAACTGCCGGAAAAACTGACTTATTCACGTGGCTAAATTGCATAAGTAAGTGTCAATCAAAATCAATCAGGAAATCAAGTTAATAATTCATTATATTGACGAAACACTGATATTTATTAGCAGTTTAGTCCAACAACATCTGAATTCGGAAGTTGGTGTACATGAAAATGTTAAATTTCTCCATTTTCGGAGATTTGCCATTTCAAAATGACTCTAGCTACTATATTAAAAAGAACTTTTTTCCAGCACTAAACCTGCTTATCCTGTTTTTACTGAAACTCGTGTGAAGTCAGGAATTAATTAAGGTGATTCCTCAGTATTTACGAATCCTTTCTGCGCAGAATTTTACGCTATAAACAATATGGCGGCTTTTTCTATACGGATTTGATCACGAGCGAGATAAATCGTTATTTTCCCATAAATTATATGTTGATATAATCGAGACTTGCTAGGTATCAAGTGTTTTGCCAAGTATTCAGACATTTAACAGAGGAAACTGTAAATAATGGAGTTATCTTTCAACGACGCGTAGCTAAAAACTCGATCTGTTAAGAATAGTGTCTACATGTGAGTATTGTGACAAGTTTGTTTCGGGCAAATGATAGAGAAAATCTAACGACTGAATTTTCCGCAAATATACAAAACCCGATTTTAAATTGATGTTTATATCCAGTCACGTTATCATGGCAACAACGCACACGTCGGCGTAGCTATCAAAATTCGAAAGTCTATCCTTTTAACTTGCGTCTTGCTAATTTTGGGGACCTAGAGTTCAACGGTTTTAGAATAAAAGGCAAATGTTACACAGGTTTTAAAAACTGTGTAAACTGTGTTCGGGCACTTTAGATTTGGTCAAAAATAAGGCGTGCTAATAACCAATCAGATTTGAGAATATTGTTATAGTTATCATTAGTAGAAGTAATACAATTTGAAGTTGTTCAAATTGGATACCTGTAATTGGATACCTACGTGATCGCGCGCCGATTACGCGACAAATAGGCTCGCACAGAACCAATCAAAATCGAGAATTTTATTATTGAAACGATTATTAAAGGAACTCGGTCACGAATGACACAGTTTGAAAAGTTTAGCCTATATTTTTCAAATTTTTCAATTACAATTCTTCTCAATCTTCCACATTCAAAGTCATCCTTGATTTTTCTTAGTTCATTGGTGCCTCTTTGGTGTTTTGCTACCTTAGAAAACTACCATTTCAAGGTTTCCTTTGATTTGAAGGCAATTTTATATATTGCACAAGTTGACTTTACTCTTGGTGACTGTGCCCCTTGAAAAGCTGAATTTCGAGTTAAGTGTTCATTTTATCTTAAGAAATTAATTTATATTTTCTTTTTTCTCTGGAAAAAATAATTTTCCGTGAAAATGCCACTATTAAAACTGCTCGAGTTATGATCAATGCTTGGACTCCAGACCGAGTGTTCCGGGTTTTAACCCTCGCCAGGTGTTCCTGCACGAATGAATTTCTTACGAAAAGCATTCTCGTGGGCTCAGGTACACGTCACATAATTGTTAATTATCACTTTACTATCAGTTGGGGGCAAGAAAGTTCAGTTTCAGATACGATAAATCCTACAAATTTCACAAAAGTGCAGAGGGTTTCGCTCGAAAAAATCCTGCTGGGATATCTTTTTTGTTATGTCTGTATGCTTTAATTTCTTCTTGCGATAACAATAGGCTAGTGGTGTTTATTACTGATGCAAAAACAGTAAAAACAAATAATGATGTTAGGAGACAAGTCTTTGTTTTTTAAATATTTTGTTGCTAATGTATAGTGCGTATTTACACTTCGAAAACGTTTCATATGAACAGGTTTAATACTGAACTTATTTCTCAACACAGTCTGACTTGGTTTATAAATAAAATTCCATACTATTCACATTTCTGTGCATTGGTTTTATTCTAGGAAGGACGACTTCTCGATTAGTGAAAAATTTTAAAATGCATTGAATACACAGCTGTGACAATAAAGTCCCATAACTTTGTATAAAACATTGAGTTTATAATATTTCTCCGAATCGAAAGACTCAGGACCATTTACGAATACTGTTTGCACATTTAATTAAACTCCCACTTTATTTAACACTTGTTTAACCGTTTATTTTTAGTAAGTTAAAATGGCTTTTCCAGGTGATAATTTCCGTATTTCCCGCTACCCGATGAATATTCCATTACACGTGTCCTAGCAACCGGTCCACGATTGAACATATATACAATTCACAGAAGGAGATATTTTGGTATCTCTAACTGCTCAGATTGCGATTTATAATTATTAAGATCTGTTTTCGTCTGTACGTTTTTTTCTTTCTCGCCTTCTTTTCGTTTTGTCCTTTTAGTATTGCATCCCTTCACACTCGGTACATTTCCCTTCTCTATCTCTTTCCCTTTCTCTTCCTCTTTCAAACGTCGCTTTTTCGCTTCAGACACGGACTTCCTTCGCCAGTCAGAGCTGCGTGTCGCTTGTGGCTCCATTATTTGATGCAGCAATCTCCTTTTCCTAACTTCTAATTCCCACAAGGACTTGCTAAGCCGATTCCTTTCAGTGCAAAGCTTCATCGAGTATGCCATTCGAATATCTTCTAGATTTCGGTGGAGCACCAAATTATGCTTCCGTTGTCGTTCATAGTAACCGCGAACGTGCTCGAGTTGTTTATCTGGGTTGCTCCACAAAACGGCGGGAAGAAAGCTGTCCTCTTCAGAGATTGGCGTAGCGTACATTTTTAATTCTTCTTCCACAACAATTTCGCTGTTGTACGGCTAATCCATGACATCCGGATTATGCAAGCATCTTTCTACTGTTTTCCACACTATCTAGTTTACATAAGAAAGTTGGACTGCCGCAGCTGTCGGTTTATTTGAATAGAATCCCGTTGTTTACGCCTAAAATTTTGACAGCTATTAAAGCAAAAAGACTGACAGTATTTCTACGTCACTAAAACAATTGCAGCATCATTGGAGGGCTTCTAAAGCATGTTAGAACAAGTAGAAGTACCAGATCATGGATATTTGTCTGCAGATATGTTAACAAATTATATTAGGTGATAAAAAGACGCACGCGGCAAATTTTGCTGAGTTACGTCCGTATAAAAATGTATAATTTGGTCAGCAAACCATTAACTATGACCAAATTAAACATATTTTAATTTCGAACGCATTATTAATTAAAAAGTTAAGGACTCGTTTCTACAGCGGATATAGTTTCTACAGCGAATCCGCTAAGAGTGTTTACCAGACAGCAATATCAGCTTCAAAAAGTGAAGTCATTTTTGTTGTTAAGTATCATTTTGTCCTTTGTCTTGGTCAGAAATGACGTTAAAAAGTTTCTTTTTAACTTCTTTTATCAACTAAAAGCCAATTGTATCCAAAGTAAATTATGACAGCTTCTTTGTCGTTGTAATTTCCAAAACAAATGCAATATTTAAAATGAAAGGTGCTTGAAGTTGCAGTGAATACAGTATTGACTTTATAAACCGGAATGGTAATATTGAAATGAAACAAAACATGACACGTTCGATCGTGAAGTTTCCTAAGTTATTACTGATTATAGTCCCTCCAAACCATAAAGGGGCACCCGCAACGAACAAACTGTGGCAGAATGCATTCTTTCACCCAAATTACAGGTTTTCTTGGATGCTGCTGGGAAAAATTTATCTGTTCCTTTTTCCCAGTACATGATCCATATTTTTTCCCAGCCAGGAATTAGAACAAACGATAAACTCGCGGAAATGTCACTGAAAACCGTTAAAATCCGCTCTTCTCGACGAGACTCGCTGATCGCAGGTTACTGTGGAATGTGACAGGATGAGGTAAAAAAAGGGGTGAAATCTGCGTCGAGCCTAGTGGCCCGTACCGCTGGAGCTTATGCCGGTTTCCGTCGAATGAAACGACTAGGAGTATTTCTATTCCCCCCTGGATGGGATGCTAGTCCATCACAGGGTTACCCCCGGCATTATTTCGCTGATACCCATTTGTACACGTGGTTGAAGAGAGGCACTGTGAGAGTTGAGTATCTAGCTTGCCCCAGGCCACAACGCGGCGTCCCGGCCAAAGCCCGAACTCGGACCATTCGCTCCGGAGGCCAGCGTATTAACCATTAGTCTACCATGCCACCCAACTGTGGAAGGATGAAGAACACTGAACAGAAAAAAACACGAAAGAAATGTCCCGACAGATTTGGCTGAGAAGAAGAAGCGTTAGGAGGGCGTTTCAGGCAATTTTTCGCGAATTGCTGGAGGATGGATATTGCCGGCCGTCGCAAAACTGGGAAACATTGAGAAACATGTCTCCGTGCCACGAGGAATCACGAATGTTTGTGCCGTGTAGCAGAAACAAATTTTTGCTTCTTGGAAACAAAAATTGACGCTGGAAACATTGAAGAACATGCGCGCGCTACGGATGGCACGTTTTTCTCGTTTTTGCCGGGCGTTTCGTTGGCCCAAGCAAAGCAAACAATCAATTTACACAAGAGGAAATGAGGGGACATGCACAGGTCTCCCTCTCGGTCCCCTTATTTTCTCTTGATTTACAGACATGCATTCATTTTAATGAAGTTGTATAATATTTTTAACTGGCTAACTAAATCAAAAACACGGATAGATAAAAAAACCTCTACTCGATCAAAACGTGATGAAACATTCGTCATAAGTGCGCAAGAAACAGATTTTACAATAGCTCAAGAGTTTAAATGATTAATTAGTGTAAATGACGGCACTAAAAATCGTCGAAGTAAACATCGAACAGATTTGAGCGTTCGTGATATATAATTTCCGTTACACTTCACTTATTCGGGTTAATAAATTTGAACAGTTTTGTTAATCTGTTTCCATATCTTAAGGCCGGCCTGTTGTTTCTACGATTTAGTAGTCACCAAGTTTCGTTTTTGCTGGAATAAACAAGGAACAAAAATCCCGTGTGAAGTTACCGCTTGTTGCAGACAATTTCGAGTGTCCACTTGAAATATTTTTAACGATTATTCTTCAGTTCCGAGGCGAATTATGAGAGAAATTATGTCTTTTTGGTCGCGTTATCAGGGCTAAGAATACCGGTTTAAACTTTCATACCAGGGGATTAACAGAACAATGCGCCATGACGTAAATGCGATAGCCCCCCTTCATTCAGGGTACCAAAATCGACAATTAGACGTTTGCGAAACCACTGGGGAACTAACGAAGCTAATTTACAACCACTTAACGCAGGCTGCAACCACAAAAACGTAAATGGATTCCAGACCGGCATAACATTATTACAAACCTTCAAATGGTGGGAATATTCACATAAGACTCAAGCCATTTAAGGTCTTCCAAGTGTGAGCCCTCTTTTCATTTGGACGACTTGACTAATGTATTCATGTGTGTACACAAGGAAACAAAGACTTCTCTTAAAGTTTATACATGTCTGAAGGTTCAATTAAAAGACCTAATTACTTGCTTACTCCGCGAAGCACAAGGATGTTAGTAAACGGACCTATTTTAGTTGAGAAACTGTAGAAAATCTGTCCAAAAAGACTTGGAAACTGGCCTGTAGAGCTTTTGCTTCCACATCCCGAGGTTGGCCGTGAATAAACTATTCTTTTTCACCGTAAATACACAGAATTTAATAAGTTTGCATTTGGAATTGATCTTATTCGAATTTGAGATGAATATTTATAAGCCATTTGATTGTTTACCGCTTCGGGCCAATAGCCGCTTGTCTGTTGTACGTATTTGTTAGCTACGGGCACAAAAGCGCAAACATTGAAAAGACATGGTGGGAAATTACAGAAATGATGGTACTAGTTTCTTGGTTGTTATTTATTGAAGCTGGTTGTATGCCTATTGGTAAATTGTTCCGTGAATTTCGCTCTTCAGCTGTTGGTTGGCGACTCGTTTGGTTTGGAAATCGGGACTGTTCGGAGCCACAAAGAAATCTTGCATTCATCAGATTACCGGGCTTTTGAGCCGAGCAGCGAAGAACGAGATCAAGTTTATTGAATGACGGGAGCGTACTATCTAACAACAACTTGGAACGTGATCGCAATTAAACACATCTTTGCGTTTTTACAAGAGTGGCGATTACTCAATCGACGTGATACATCAAATCTTATGCGCTCGAAAAGTGTTATTTGTATTCAAGGATTTACTAGAGAACACGGATTGCTTTCGCGGTTGCATGAATAATATTTCACCATGACTACTTCAAAGGCCGGTAGACGATACAATGCTGGCCTGGATGATTTTACGGAGAATGTTTCTCGGGCAAAAAGAGACCTGGTTTTGCGTTTTGTTAAAGATCAAGAGGCGCTGCAAACCTCGCAAGTGGATTTAAAAATAGTTGACGACGAAACCATCGATTTAATAGATTCAGCACTGGTCGTCAAGGGAGATGATTCCAAAATAACATACCCAGACGCCGAGAATGATAAACGAGAACAAACTTCCCATCAGACTTTATCCAGGGAAATAACTGCCCTCAGTTTGGACGCTGACAAAGCGAACAACCTACCAGAGGCAATAATTGTGCCTCGTCCACCTTCGGGTCGCCCTCGAACGAGAAGTTTAAGTGGCCGTAAGCGATCCGTGTCGAACATGACACGGCGCCAACGTTCAGTTGATACTGTAGACAATGCTGAAAAATATGTGGAGGAAGGAAACGAGTGCTGTAAATCCCGTGATTTTCTTGCGCACGAATCTAGAGAACGGACAGAACTAAATTCATCTCATAACACCGATGAAGAAGGTGCAAAAGTTAACTTGAATGCTTCCTGGCCTCAAGAATTTCTGACCGGAAAATTCTTCGTCCCACTTCAGAATCATTCGATGTATTCCAGTAGAGAGGCTTCCTACTACTACGACGCTCCCGTGGAAAACTTTTCCGGGATCGATAATCACTCGGAGGCTCTGCGACCACGGTCGAGCCAAAGTTTCCAACGTGTGCGACCAGGAGAAATTCTTTCCGCCAGAATATCGTCGGCTATCGAAAGCGAAAGGATCACCTGCAGTGCTTCCTCGCTTACAAATCCTTCACCTTACAATAGAAAACTGAACAAAAGTTCCAGAAGAAGAACTTATATTAATTTTAACAGACTGGATGCTCAGCTAGCTCTGGAGGGACCGCTAGAACTTGAACCCGTACACCCGTCAGAGATACCGCTCTATCGAAGCGGCTCGGCGGCCTCTTCAAGCGCGCCATACACTCTGGTTCATGTTCCGCCAATTGGTCGAGAGGGTCCAGCACCGTCTAGCAGTTAATTTATTCAAAAGAACGGATAAGACAAGGTGAGAAAGACGGTTTATTCAATTTCATTCAATTTTATTCAATCGTGTTTTGGAAAACTCTTAATCATAGCAGTTCGTCTGATGAATGATCGACTTTGCTAAAATCTTAAAACTGTACCCAAATGTTCATCAGAAGTACATTAGGTATTTCTGATTTTATTCGTTTTGCATTTTGCATTTTGCGCCGAGTCGAAAACATGGCTTACAAAATTCATTTGTGCACACCACAAGGGCTCTTGGGATACTGAGTGCCGTGACCAAGAAAAGGCTTGCAAAGCATCATAAGTCATTTATCTTCTGTGGCATTTTAAACTGGCAAGGCTGTGACATTTTAAGTAAACGCGCCCTTCATGGTTCCATATATGCGTAACTCCTTGGAATGAATTCTGAAGATCGTAGATTATACTTAGTTGTACTTAATACAGACTGTTGATTTTTCTTGTCAAAATGTAGTCTGTATACATAGAGACAAATGAAACAAATTCAGATATATAATATTCGAACTTAGATCCAGAATTGAACCGTGAAAGTTAAATTTGAAAGCAATTAGCAAGTTTCGGGATAACAATCGTTCGTTTCAAGGCGGCATTTTGTGTACGCTTGTGGGAAGTTTTTCCATGAAGGACGCCAGTTTTCGATGGTTTTGTTCAACGAAAAATACCTCTATCAAGAAACTTATAAAATCGTAGTTGTAGTTGTGCTCAGTTGTAGTGCGTAAATCCAATTTTAACGAGAATTGCCGAGTTAAGTTTTTGGTTGTTCTTCTCCAAATGTAATCAACGAATGCGATTATATTTGAAAACAGTGGAATTTAATTCTTTTGCAGGAGTTTAAAAGTGTGGAAACATTTTCCCAGCCTGGAAGAAGAAACTTCAGCTTACAGCATACGCGTAATGTAATCATATAAAAATGCATGGGAATTTACAAAAATACAACATTTTGCAGCAACAACGACTGGAGCGGTCTCCTTCCAGAAGACCGACTTGACATTTCTATTCATTTAAGGGAGATACGTCACGATATTTTGAGTCATTTTTTGCTACGAACCAAATTATCCGACCTCAGCTCTTGAAACAAGTCGACTTTAAGTAGTCTAAAATACTGTCTAAATCACAAATTTTACCGGACAAGTGGGATATAACATTGGAAAAGATTATCGCTTTTGGAATTCCCGTGGGCCGCCATGTTGGATTTTATGACGTCGCGTTCCGTTGTCCTTGTTAGGGACTTTACGAAACCACGACGGCGACGCCAACGACAACGTCCACAAAAAAGTGCATTTAAATTTTGCGTAAGAATCTCGCAACTATCAGAATTTGTTTAGTGTGATTATCAGTATCAGCGCTAATTTCTACTTGGATTTTTCAGCGCTTATTTAATTCAAACGAGAAACATGAAAAACTCACCGTTGCGGTTCACGTTCCAAACACAACTCAGAATTTAGTCATTTCACGTCGTTGTTTTGCAGAGGACGACAAAGAAATGAACAAAGATGGATAACGCACGTGCAGGACTATTGTTCTGCTCATTAAATCTTTTGTTTGGCGACGTCCTCGTACAATTCGTGATGTCCACGAGCACCGTGACTCGCGCGAGGAAAGCCCTCACGAAGTAGCGCTACGCGTGTGACGTAAAGAGCCTGACAAAATGTATGTTTTTGGATATACAATCAGCATGCGTAGACACAAAAGCGCGAAAGCTACTTATTTTGTAAAACTATTGTTTATCCACACAGGTATGGACTGTTCTTTCCTATTATAGCGTTCACAAGGAATAATTTTTTTACAAGGAATACTTTTTTTTAATATAATAGGAAAAGGTTGATGCGCTTTCGAATTTTTCTACCCAATCTCCTGCTAGATGGGAAACTAGGGTTGATTAATGCAAAGTGTCTACATTTATTGAGTAAGCACACGGGTAAAATTAACGATAAATTAATTCTTTACATTGTCGGTGTTCTGCAGCCGTCTCCCGGTAGTATAGTGTACTGGTAATGTGACCCGAGTTCGGCTACAACTCGGTACCTTTAAAGTTGACTTGTTATTTTTTTCTTTTTCAAAGTCCTAAAAAGTGTCCGGAGCCATTCCTGTATTCAGCTGTTAGTATTATGACGGGAATCCGCCATTTTGAAATGAACCATTTAGAGCGATTTGATTTTTCCGTGTGGTTACTCAATAAATGTAGACACTACATATTATTGATTTAATTAACTTGTATACATTCTCTAGCGGTAGATTGGGTTGGATATTTTTATATGCGAATCTTTGCGTACGTAACACTAATTAGCGATGCGTTTAAGTCAGCTCCAAGAAGAGAAACCGTATCACGGTTATAATAGAACGCTGCATGAAATGTTAATATATGATATATATCGAACAATACAAGTTCATTTAATTATAGTTCTTACTAATATTGTTGTAAATAGTTCAAAGTGATTACACTGATCCATTAGTGCTTGTTCGTTCTCAATCTCAAATGTAGAAAGAATTAGCATCTTAATTATATAACTAGATCAAAATCCATTGTTGTCAACAGATGCATTTTTTTTATTAATTTTTGCCAACTGTCCAAATTTAAAATAAATTGGACAGTTTTTGGTGAAACTGTCCAATTTAAGAAAAATCTGGATACCTTCCATAAACCAATCAATTGTCAAGAAAACTGTGACTAGTTTGGAGGGTGAAACATTTGCCATGTTCATATATTTTTGGATGCTATATAATTAATAGGTAACAGGACTACATGCTTGTCCAATTTGGAAATAATTGGATTTAAAAAATTCCTCGGAATTTTTTCTCATCCAATTATTTTCAAATTGGAGAGCATGTAGTCCTATTACATGAGGGGGGTGAATAGGGGTACGTGAATCCGCTAATCCGTGCTATTTTTTGGCCAAATCCGTCAATCCGCCACTATTTTCGTTCAAATCCGCATCCACATTCCTTGAAAACTTTCTTTGTAATAGTTTCACTGAAAGGGCAGTAGATGTTGTTTTCAGTGAAAAATTTTCAAGAGGTTTCGTTTCATTGCCTTTTTGCGGCAATTCTAATGTAAAGCGGTGGTTTGGGTCTCGTGCAAACAGAAAATGGCCAAAACGAGAACGTTGAGAGCAGGACTAAAGACACGATACGAACTTCATGACATGAAGAGTCCGGAATCCGAGCTAAAATTATCAGCTAATCCGTGATCCACTGTAATATCGAAATCCGCAAATCCGCATAATTTTTCGCTGAAATCCGCAATCCGTGTACTTTTTAAGACTAAATCCGTTGATCCGCCAACCTATTCACCCCCCTCTTACATATACTAATTGGGTCACAATCCTGCCTCATGCCCGAGGTTATATAACAATTATTCTATGAGCCCGCGCTGGATATGAAGTGATAAAATAACCAACGAGCGCGTAGCGCGAGTTGGTTATAATCACTTCATATCCAACAAGGGCGAATGGAATAATTGTTTTAGTAAATTCTCCGGAAAGAGCATACAACCGGAAAGAGCATACAACTTCCGGTCACACGCGCCTGCCTGTTTTTGAGTAAAATTCACAGATACGTAACATTAAATATGTTCATTCCGAACTTTGTGGCTTTCTTCGTTTTTTCTGGGACAGCATTATCTAATCTTTTGTTGGAGACAGCTCCTGAAACCTGCCAGTGTCGGCCATTATAGAGGGCTGAAGTTTAAAACTTCGTGCGGAAAATTTTTAAACTTGGCGCACTATTTTCCATATGACGTAAAACTCCGACTATTGGCTCATACTCGGAGTTTTTTAGCCAATCAAAAAGCTAGAAATGCAATAGTCGGAGCTGAGAATATACTAATACGAGATATTGACATTTTACATACATAGAGGATGGTGGATGAGATATGTAAGATGTTTATGACTTGAAATTTAATAGGAGAACGTTGCTGTCCAATTTGAACATAATAAGATGAAAAAAATCCGAGGTCTATCAAAATTGCACGGGTCTCACTCTAGGCAGAGACAGTCAAAAGAGTTTTTCTTTTTCAATTTTATTATCTCCGAATTGGACAGTTCGTTGCTCACTTTGGTGACACAACTTTAATATATATATAACATGTAGAAATCTGTGAGATTAAAAAGAAAATGTTCCCTAGCTAGCTAGCTGAATAATTTTGTGCTATATAAAGCCTTATAATACAAACTGCCAGCTTTCACCGCATTATCCATTCTGCCTCGGTTGATACTTAGCTCTTATTAACCGAGCGGGAGGTCTGTATGGGAGAATCTTGACCGAGGTCGTGAGTACAGACCGAATTCGCTAGTTTCCAGTCTACGTGAGACACGGCCATATAATAAAATATTGACCAACTGGAGATTTTCTTGTGCGAGACTTCTTACATTGCCATACATGAGGTATGAATCACACTTACCTTCTATTTTTTTAAGGTAAAAAAAACTTTCCCCCAGAAGTCTCGATCCCGGGACGATGGATTACCAAGCGGGAATCATCCCCACTACACCACCGAGACCAGCTGCCAAATTTCCAATTTTTTTGGCCACAAGACGCTGACCCTATTTAATATGAAGGCTAACCGCAAGCAACCTATAAAGCTAATTTAGTCTAACCGAAGTGCTATGTAGGCTAACCGAAGAGCATAGTTGGCTAATCGGAGTGCTTAGTAGGCTAATCGGAGTGCTATATAGCTAGAGTGCTACCCAGGCTAACCGAGTGCTAGTATTCATTATTATACTATGTGGTATAATTCATCACCAGGTGTCCACCTCCGGTAGGTCGATATTATATTGTTGTGACCTTCTGCCTCAGCACCCACGGTTATCTCATCAAAATATTTATCGAAGTGTCTGGTACATAATCATATTTTCATTACTAAAAGTATGAAGAGCAGAATGGATAACTGACATGTGTTGGCCGGTTCCGGGCTCGATCCTGGGTGCATGGTGACATTTTTTGACAGCAAAAAAGTCCTATCAAAGTGAGAACAAAAGTGTCGCTAATGGTATCGACACGCTCAACTGGCAAACTATATAGCAGAATCTTTCAGGTTTGTGTTTGTGGTAGCAACTGGACAGCTGAAAAAAGCTTTGTTTGAGGTTAAGCCGAACTAATCGTCGCAATTCATTTGAGTTGCTGTGCTTTCAGATTGCAGAAATACCCACAGCCCGAAAATAGTGTTGAAGTTGCAGGTTTTGTCTCTTTAAACAAGCTTTGATTATGGGTGTAAAGCTGCCATAAGGGTCCGCTTTAAAAGATGTAAAGGTAGCATAAAGTACCTTCAAGTTGGCTTTACACTGCAGTAAAGTTACTTTTCATGCTGTGACCCTTGCGTGGCTGCGGACAAACAAAGACATTGGTTAATCGTTTGACATAATTAATATTGTTTAAATGAAAACAAGACTAAAGAGATGAAATTCGGTGCCGGTTAACTTTCCATCAAACATACTCTCAGGCAGAACTTTATAGACTTTATAATTGCGAAACTCACGATTAGGAAACAGAATGTATTCCAACTCGCTTGCAATTATATTTGCTAAATTGTTTTCATATTGACCGTGCTTGATTTTAAATTGAGAGAGGTACGCCACTATCTAGCACCAAATCGACCGTAGCAATTCTCACTTGTATCTTGTCTTCTCAGCACCCGAATGACTTATTAATATAGTTACCAAACCAAAACGAACAACTAGCTGGGTCCGAAAATAGACATAAACACCATATAACAATGACCGCTCTGATCCATAACTCTGTCATTTATAGAGCAATCTGGAGCAATCTTGCCGGCTTTGTCTAGTTCACAAAATATCCAAAGAATTTTCCATACCTTCAGACGGGTTAATTGCATGGATAAGCGTGGTTTACATTAATTAATAATCAATTGAGTGTAAAGTAATTACTAGCCGCCTGCAATCCCGCCGGAAAATTTTAATTGCATTAGGTATGAAGTTCTCGAGTGTTCACCCCTCTGGACAAAAATAGAGAACTAGATTGATCGATGTGATTTTTAAGTGTTTGACTGCGTCAGCCACACAAGGTTCAGGTCGCTCATAGAAATTATTTTGTTGCAAGGGCGCGTGAGTACATTATGACGTCGAGATGCCACACACAATGTTCAAAGCAGTTTCATCTTAACTGGTACTGATCTCGTTTATTAGGTCGATGCATGATGTTTTTGTAGCAGTTTTTTGCTATAAGTTATATTTGGAGTTCCAATATATCAGTAGCTTTGTTATTATCAACTGTGCTCATTATCTCGTATTTCCATCCCTTATTTTTTCCACGCAATCATTTCAATATCGCGACTGAAGCTCATTTTTTTATTTGTTGATTATATTTGTTACCCCTCGTTCAATACAGACAGGAAAACTTTAAGATCTAAACTGATTACGTAAATTTTTGGCTCTTATTGTTTTGCCCTTTGATCGATGTATTAACTTTTTTCAATTCTAAGAGTGAGTAAGTGTTACCTATCTTTCTATTGCACTGATGTCAAATATTGTCAATTTCAGTAAATTGTCTTGATCGATTAGTTTGAATATCCCCTTAAAAATGGAATGGGCTTTCACTATTTCACATACTAACAATCCATTACGTTTTTTTTTTTGCATCAGATCGATGTTATGGTACCTAAAATTGGATTAAAGTAATCGACGGCCACGACCTCCAATGACCAATGATAAATGGTGTTAGTAGTAGTAGTAATGGTAATAATAAGTAAAGGGAAGATTGTCATATTTAAAAACAATTGCATGGCCGGCGCCGCAGCTCACACAAGCGTTTCCAAAGGTATTTTCAAATATAAATAAATTATTTCTGATGAGAGGAATCGGCGCAAGTTTTTTCAGAGTATTTTTTTTCCAATGACGAACATCCTTATCACAATTAATTACACTGTCGAGTTACACTTTTGGGAAATGTTCATTTGTGACTATTCGGTGGGAACGACAGGCAAATTCTCTTGCAATTTTAATGTGGGCACTTCATTTGTAAGGGCGGCCCGCGAAAATCGCATAAAAATACTCGTTATAAAGGGCTCAAGTACCAAAACATTTGAAAAGATTAATTTAAAAAAAAATATTTACATATTATATTAAATGTTTTTAGAAAAAAAAGTTGTATTTCAATTACTGGCCGCAATAAAAGCTGCCTAATATTAGCAAGATGAACTTTCCTTGCTAAGTCAAATTAGCGAAATAGTAAGTTCAAGTTCACGCAAAATGCAAATTGTTCCCCTAAAGGCCAATTCAAACAATCCGCATTGGATCGTTGATGAATAAAGCCGCGTTTTGGTAATCGTAAAAAAATGGCCAAATTGTTAGAGTATTCGAACTTTAAAATTACTGTGACTGCTGTTTTATGGCATGCCTATCTCTTCTGAAAAATATTTATCGAGTTAAACATCTGTAGAGAATCGACTTTATATTTGTAGCGAATCGACTTTCGTGTGTAACGAATCGACTTTGGCTTGTAACGGATCGACTTGTAACGAAACGGTTTTGCAGCGAAACGACCGCAAACCCGGAATTATTAAGTACGAAGGTGATTATTTGGCTCAGCAGTCAAAAGGACGGAAAGAAACACCTACAAACACAATTATTTTTATTTGCATAAATTTTCTGAAAAGAAGGTGTTGAAAGTGAATAATTCTACGTTGTGATAATTGTTCTGGTCTTGCTGTGCGAAAACAATTACGAACAGTCTCGAACACAGTACTTGCACAATTAATAAATAGCACTAGTGTTCGCGCGAGTAATTTATTGTCGAGGTTTTGAATTTTTAATAGCTTTGTCGTTCTTTTGGCAATGTGTGTGCAATTCATCGCTAATTGCTGCTGATTTTGGCGCCTCGAACCGAGAGCAAGACAGTGTCACCTGTTTCAAAATATGTTGTAAATGTCTGCTTTTCCAGCGAAACAGTCAAAAATAAAAACGTTTTTGGTTGAGAAGGTTTCTAATCTCCCTCTTTTAGCCTTTAAACGTTTGATCATAACACTACAAAACACCATGACGAGAACAAACTTGTATATTTTAAATTCGAATTAAGCAAATATTTAGCATATTCAAATCTCTATTGGTTTAGCGAGCACCACTGTTTTTAGTTTACAAATCGTCGTCTTCTAAGTTTTATTTTCGTTATAATATTTTCTAACACCAAATATTTAGCCTTTTTTAGATCCCTGCGTGTATATTAATTCTTTCGTTTGTCTCTCTCGCTATTTTCCTTTTATGGGCTATTTACACTGGTGAAATAGTACGAGAATATCTGAGCAATAATTAACATTTTTAGTTTCTTATTTTTGTTGAACAAATATTGCTATAGCTCGAAAAGATGGAAATATTTGTTATCCACTGTTAGTTGCAATTTGATTTCTTTACATCAATTCGTTTTTGATAAAATACGATCGAACGATATGTTCTGCAAGGAATTCATTTGAAAATCTCCATTGTTTCATTAGCGGGCAAAGCAATTGCTTTCAAGGAGTAAACCATTTCAGCTTAGCGATGGTTTCTAACGACAACAATGTTGTTTATTTCAGTTCGAACGTCAAATCTCTTTTCCTGATCTTACTACCATAAGGTATTTTCCTGTGAAATTTATTTGAAAAACTGAACTTGTTCTTTACGTATCGGGTTATTTAGAAATATTATTTTGTCTTCGGTGCGTTGAACTTCATTCCTTGCTGATGTGCTTTTTAAAAAGATATTTGCCTTATTTCAGATATTGACCCAACTACTTTGAACATCGGTGATCTCGGTGGCTAATCAAAGTTTACAAACGTTCTCTCCTCCTCTCCGAGTTTCGTCTTGTAGTACGCTAGAATTGCTTAGCTTTTAAACCTGTTTTACCACCCGTAGTCACCAGCGTATAGCCGTAACATCCCCTTGTCGAAGTCTTCCACACTCGCTTTCACTGTAATGTTCAACTGAATGTTGGCTTTTCTATGCCACTCTCGACCTGGGTGTTCACAGCGTTTTCCAAAGCTGTTTGCTACAGAATAGTTGGGTGGCAGCACATCTTTGATCTACGGAAGTGGATTGTGTGCTGTTATTGTCAAAATAAATATATACCGTTTTCATTGCTCTAAGTTATAACGTGAAACCTCTTTGGGGGCGTGATCTTTGTCCGCGTGCAGACATCGGTCTCGATAATCTGCTTGTACAGTCAATTTCTCCCTCCGCATCAAAGTCCATTTTCGGAGGCGTTGGTCTAAACGGCCGATGCGTCCTACTTCGATTAAGCGGCGGCAGAGTCCGTGGCCGGCTGCTAAACTCAAACATTTTCCCATCGTCTGAAAAACTGGAAATACTGCTTTGCCGCGTTGGTGGCGGAGACGTGGAGAGATCGGAACCGCTGGTACACGAGCTTGAGTCATCAAAACTCGATCCCTCGCTTGTTAGTCTTTTTTGCCGCCTTAAGCCAAACTCTATTCTCTTTTGTACGCTGTAGTCCGTTCGCGAAAGCGAAATTCGCCTTCCTTGATCAGCCACAACTTCAAGAATCTCATCGACTACAGCTTGTTGTTCAAGCGTCTTTTTCCTCGGGACTCGTGGATAACACTGTGTTGTCGGCGCCATTCCACTGTTTGTGTCCTCGTCGTCCTGTATTTGTTTCATTGAGGAGACTTGAAGGTTTTCTGACTCACCTGCGGAGCGTAACAAACAGTCAGTTGTAGTTATAGTAACGACGAGAAACGCTCACTGACCTTCACACATAAACATCGCTTTGAAAACTAAACAACGTTATTTAGCACTTTTTTAAAATGCCGCAGGGAGAAGAACTTACCAGAAAAATAAACTATCTCTTTTACGTCAAAAACAAACCGTAAATGAGCAGTAAGTTTTGGTTTTATTTTCTCCAAAACGGAATTATTCTGCTCTCGCGTGGTTTCACTTTCGGCAAGCCACGTTGTACAAACGGTAATGCGCGCAAGCGAATATAAATGAATTCAATTTATTCATAGGTGTGATTTAATTTCGCTTTATCAAAAAGAGGCTCCCATTTATCTTTGTCCCCCCTGCTTTCGCAATAAGGACTTAAACACGTGTAAAACGAAAATAACTGCAGCGACACGCGCTAATTAATAACAAGAAAGAGATATTAACACGCGATACAGCCCACGGTCATAATTTGCTTCTTCCCGCCAAGACGTCTTCGCAGGAATTTCGTCTCACCTTGTGGATCCTATAGTAGTTTGCTATAATCCTTGGATTCTTCGACTCGATAAGTTGTTTAGGTGGCAATTAAAAGTCAAAAAGACTCCACGTCTTGCTGCGCTTTTGTTGCTCGCTCCCTTCCAAATAAATATAATGTCGTGACTTCACGGAAATTCAGACAACAAAGCAACACGTGGTGCGAGGCTAGTCACGCGCGATATTGCATCAAATAAAGTGTTTCTATTTTTTGACACATTTCTGCCTCTGCGTGTGGAAAGGCTCTATCGCCTGCTGTCCCAGTGTCAATATTTTAAAGTTTCACTGGTTAGCAACGGGAGTCTTGTTTACAAACATTGTTAAAAAACACGGCGGCAGTTTCATTTTTTCTCCCCTCGGGATATCGCCTAATAAATCAATGGAAACAAAATGTCCACTAGCAGCTGGTGAAAGCTTTCAGCTGTGCCGAAACGGTATTTTTCACTCTTTAATTAGCTTTGAAAAGTCGAAATATATAAAAGAGAAAATTTAGCGACAGACTTCTTCCAGTTAGCCAATTTTGCTCTGGCAGCAAGTTTATATATTTTATCCGCCCTATTGGCAACATTTCAAATCGCGATAAACCGAAGCAGATCTTGCAAAGGTGTTCCCATTGTGAATAAAAGTCTGCGTGCATATTCTAACAGATAAATGTATGTACATGTATCGAACTATTCTTTTTCTTTTTGAGAATTCAAATTGAACTTTTATTTTCTTCGATACCTTTATTGCAAAACCCACCACGTAAAAACTGCCTCAGTCGTCGATCGTGCAAATGATTTCAAATGCAGAAAAGTTGGAAAAGAAACGCGAATTGTTATAAAGAAAAATCGAAAGAAATAAAAAGATACATCTGTTTTGATTATAGGCTAATGTAGTGCGCTTTTACAGTGTTGATTTTAAAATTTATTGTGTACTGAGTCTGGTCAAAGCTGCAAACGATTGCAATTGATTTACATTTTTGTCAAGTCATGTTTTCATTTTAAATTGCTTAAAGGTCTATATTGACGAGTTAATTTGCCGATGTTCGCTTTCCTTGAACACATTAGATATGAAAACGAAAATAACGACAATTGGCGTGCGTGAGGACAGTAACCGAATCTTATCAGGCTACGTCACTGTACTAGCTTGTCATCATCGAAAAAAGTGAAAAATGTACGTTCGTGTCAGAAAAGAAACTTAGCGGAATTTCGTTTCTTATTGTAACAAGTGAACTTATCAACTGGGAAATATTTGAATATGTTATATAAATATTCGAAAATCCTGTTTGTATATGGCATGATCAAACAAGATATGCATTGAGAACATTAAGCTCGCTATTGCATTTATTAATGTCTTAGTTAAGTGAAATAATGTTTTTAACCATGTTTTAAGAGTCCTTTCTGCTCTGCATCTAGAAAAGTTATTTTTGCCATATAAAGTGTGTTTTAGTACGTTTTGAAGACTTGCGCACCATAGTGGCCGATTCAGTTTTTATTTCGGCTGGCAAATGTGTCTGCCTCAACCCCAAAAGTATTCTGGGAGAATCGAATGTAGCGATATAATTTTTAGCGGTGCTTGGCGAACTCATAATATCCCGCCGTACATTACACGCTCATTTTCCATGCTTGTCCTGTTTTACTTTAAACAAGTGTAAGGAAGGTTGATAAAATTGCGCGCATTATGGTGGCTTTTTTCTACTTTCATTGCCCAAGGGCTGGCGCATTATTATTGATAAAACTTCCGTGACTAAATCGCATTTTCAATGAATACATTTATATATATGTTAACTAAAACATTTAACACACCAAACCTGTACTGTCTCGTCAATCGTGAAGAGAGAATCGAGAAACGCAGAGATTTATAAATGACTGAAACTAACCTGAAATTGAATTACTTTTCTTAATCTTGCTCTGTGTTTTACGTAAAGCCATTTGATGCACATTCTGGTTACGTACAACCTTCATAAATGTTTATCTCATCATCTAGTTCGAATATTCTTGCTACATTGAAGAAAAGGTAATTTCAATGGTCTAAATCAAGCTTTAAAACAAGGGTTGATAATGCAGTTTGTTTTAGCTCTAGAGTTACTCAAGATGTGTACCTTGAAGAGTGTATATTAGTTTCGTGGATTCAGCTTTTGTGCGATAAAGAAAAGGCTTTTAAAAATATATTAATGAAAACCCCATGTGCCTACGAAAAAATCAATTAGAAGAATCTCTTGGCATGAGTATTTTTGCATTAACCTCTTTCATGCAAACAAATCCCTCCTGCATCACGCCATTTTTAAATCCAAGCTGAGAAAATCCATTTTAGATTTAGAATAAAAGATGAAATTAAAATAAAAGAAAAACGCCATTGGTAAGAGTTAAGCCTTACTTCATAATTCTACAATCTACGCAAAAATCATGATCAAATATCGGACTAAAGATTGATTATTTATATAAGTTGATGTCATATTGTTATTGTTAAGGCAAGCACTTTTATTTTTCTTAGATCCTAAGAACTGTTGTTAGCAACGCAGCTGTTAATACATTCAGTGTTTTCTGATATTTGAAACGCTGTTGTTCTAAGGGTTTCTAAGAGCCCGAACCTTTCGGCTTACAAAGCTCAAAATAGAAACTCTCTCTACTACTGGAATACATTGTATGGGGAATTGAGCATGATATCGATCAAGACAAAATTATCACCATTGTACAATTTTGAACCTTCTATTTCTTTCTTGCCATTGCCATCAACTTTGATATTATGTGTTAATGAGAAAAAGAGAATTTCTTTGTCGATCAATTTTAGCCTTTTTGTGCTGGTACTGATAAATCTCAACCTTACAGCAAATAGCCGCTTTTCGCCTTGAGATGTATTCGAAACGTCGGGGTGAGGAAGGTTGTAACGGGTAAAATATTCACAAAGACTGCAATAAAAATATCGTCTTTTCTTTTTTCGTCTTCAGTAGCGAAGAAGTCATAGATTAGATATATAATTCAGATGACATGACAGAAAATATGATAATTGAAATGGAGAGGTACCACTGAAAATTGCAATAATTCAACTGACACTTACCTCTTTAAAGGTTTGAGAAGTTATCCTCTTGGAGTTACATAAATATTTCTTTTTTGGCAACAGATCTCTGTGTATAGACTGTGGTTTGAATTATATTATAAGCGACTCAAGCTGGACTCCTCGACAGTTAGCTGTAGTATTTGCTTTGTGATGGGCTTATCTAAAGGTTTGTGTACAGAAACTCAGCATAACTAAGAGTTTCGTGGTCTCGGCGCTAATTTATATTTGCCTACGTGATCTAGAAGGACAAATATTAATAATCAACAGCCAATGGCATAATAGATCAGCTAAACATTAAATTGACAAACCACAGCAGTCATCAGCTTATATTAACTTAGTCATGCCGCATTTTTCGATTCCCATTGGTTTTTGCTGCTTTGTAATGATTGGAATTTAAGAAAACTGAAAAAGCCTTTGCATTTCGAAAGAAAGCTGTGGTTTAGTTACAGGAAACGTTCCTGAAGATTTCATGCTGTCTATATAGCTATAATGCCCAACAACTAATTTGATTTTATAGAACAATACTCCAACGACAAATGGAAGAAATCCATTAGGACTGAGTAGGGCTGACTAACGATAGCGATGCTGTAAAATGATGGATAATATTGTTCGCAAACTAAAACGGTTTTAATTTTGACGGCCTAGCTAAAAATCTCTGACAATGTTGATTTCAAGACTTCTAAATATCTGTCAATAACTAATATGCTCTTTAATCTTTCTAGCTAGTATGTTTAACACAGGTAGCATTTTCTGTGGGACTTCATTTGTTTACATTCAATTGTTTACTTCTTTAAGATGGATTTAAAATAATATTGGCCAATATAATTATATGTTTCGTGGTTTTGCGTCAAATAGTCGATCTCCAATCTGCGTTTCAAACTTCTCAATATCTTTCAACTTGTTTATTTACGTTTTCACCCATGAATACAGGTTGAAATTTTAGATGATACAGTTTTGTGGAGCATGGGTAAATGCTGGCGACTAAATTAAGTTTATATTCCGTTATTGGGCCAACTTTGAAAAAAAAAATAACATCATGGCGCTAACGTTCGTCACCACTAACAAATACATCACGTAACATTTAAATTTTATCGAAAGTACCTCTTGTCTGCTCTTCAGTAAGGCTGTACAGTCCGTAAGAATTTGAAAACGCTGGCTAGGTGTGTTAGTGTGGACGGCGAAAACGGAACTTTTTGAAAACGCTGACATCAAAACAATCGAATAACGTTGCTCGGTCAATGTGGGCATGTTCTTGCATGTATTGAGCGTTTCTTGCGAGGCAGCATTTCAAAATCGATGGCGAAACAATTTGAAAACGGTATAATGTGGACAGAAAACATTTTATCCGCTTCGAGGTGAAAACGCCGTTTTCAAATTTATCCGGCTTAGTGTGGACGTAGCCTCAGAAACGCCCATAACAAATATACGACAAAAAGAACCACATAAATGTTATTGAATGAGTGCATCTCTTTGAAAACATCGACTTTTTAAAAAAAATGAGTACGTACTATTGAGCTCAGTCATTTTTGTGAATACCGAAATAGCCTACGGGAACGTAAATTAAGAAAGAAAATTGTGCAAGGCGAGAGGAGTCAGCAAAGGTCAAATTTAATTAATTCATGATTTTTAGCATCCTTCATAATCGTTATTGTAATAAGCCTCGAGTTTAATTTTCTAGCACTCGTTTCGATGAAACAAACAGGTGTAGATTGCTGGCAAAGTCCAGTTACTCAAAAGATTAACACAGATGTAGAACATCTCTTCAATTGAACCAAAAGACACAAAAAAAATTCGCGCTGGTAACTGTTTAGCAATAACAAACTGAGGCACCAGCCGTTAGTTTTGATTTTCTTCTGAATTGTGCTTTCCATTGAGCAAGTGCATTTTCTCTTTTTTGACATTTTGCTCTGCAGTTTGAATTCAATTAAAGGCACACCTCAGCTTGCCTTGCTTTTTAAGTACAGTCACATAGGCAATTGCGACCGTGACATTGCAGAAACTTTGAGCACTGAACGAGGCCTTCCAAGGGGAAAAAGCGACATGCGACACGGCCATGAAAAGTGGCGACATGGGGACTTTTAAAAAGCGACAAGGGACATGAATACGCTGCTAAAAAGCGACAGCGACACAATAAACAGTGAAAAACGACGGTGACATTGAAAAGTTGTGCATTTTACCAATAATAGTTAAAAATAATAATAAATATACGATAAATGTAACATAAAAGTTACTCAGGATACAGGAAATGGCATTTTAATTTTGAAGGCTCAGATTTTCAAAATTTCCCCGCGGGAGCCTACCTTCAAAGCCCCCTAGCGGCGTTCACTGCTCACAAATTTTTGCCTACTTAGCACCATGAAAGTCCGGTTATAGCCCTGCAGCAAAACAGTTTCTCGCAAAAAAGTTACGGGTACAATAACGTACACTACAAAAATCAGCTGTAGATTAGGCAACATCGGTCTCCAAAAGCAAGCGACATCGCGACACAGCTACTCCCCTTGGAAGGCCTCCTGGACTGGGTTTAAATTGTCTGGCAATGCTGCCTTTTACCAGACATTGGTCGCTTAAGCGTCACTGTCGGTGCTAATCGAAGTGTATTTTTGTGGGTTTTTGATAAGTTCTTGGCGACATCTCACTAAGCTTATTTAACAAGTCTGTTGCGGTTGCTAGGCTATAATTCAAGCTTGCAGTTTGTGCAAAACCCACAAAAAAACATTACAAAGTTTAGGAGACTTGTTTCTATTAAGTTGTTTTAAAACTTTGAACGACTGAATGCTCCATGTACTCTCTCTTACCCGTATATCTCTCGCGAATTAATTAAATAACCAGATAAATTTAATGTCTGCAACAGATTTACTGTAAACATGAGAACTGATGGACTCAAATACCTCTCATAGTAGCTAATAGTTTCCTCTTCCTCGAGTTTACCAAAATATTGAATTTCCATTGAGAAGTTTCGCTCATTTAAGTGCTGAAACGGTTTCTTGAAATTTACCGTTCCTTTTTTTAAAAAGGAGCACTTTGGAAGATTACACCTTCAGCAGCACATTTTACTTGATAAGTCCTTGTTGCCAATGACTCACCTGGCAGTAACAGCTATATGTAGATAAAGCAGTTTATAGCTACACCTCTTAAACAAGTCTTCAAGGGTACGAAGCGCCTAGCAACGTCGATATTGTTTGTCTTGATCACTGATGCATTCATCCTGGTGTTATGTTATTCTTATGTGCGCAATTTTTCTTTCAATTATCCATGGCGATAGTTCTGAGATGAATTTGTCCTTGTTTCAAGTTGAGCCCGGTGCAAGATCTTTCATGTGAAAACACTACCTGTCTTACTTATTCAGAGTTTGCAATGTTTGCAGTAACCTGAAAACAGGCACTAGCAAAAGCTCTATAGCTCCTCTGCTTACCTGAAGGCATTTTTAAATTAATTGTATGACTGCACTTCACGCCATTGTGCGTAACAGCTAGTTTGGATGAAATGCGGAATGTTCTTATATGACAACGAAGTTTTATTCAGCAGAAGTTGAAATCAATTGCAAGAAATCAACTGATGTCATGGAAACGTTTCACCCACCCATTCTTGAATTGTTTTTTCTAAAGATCACTTATCAAGTTATGCCTGACTGCAGATACAAGAATGCGTTCTTGTAGGATTTTTGAAAAATATTAACTAAACTAGCTTAAAGGAGCTCGGTCGCGGATGACACAGTTTGAAAAGCTTAGCCTAAATTTTTCAAATTTGTCAATTGCAATCCTTCTCAATCTTCCTCATTCAAAGCCATCCTTGATTCCTCCTAGTTTATTGGTGATTGCATCTTTCGCGTTTTTCTACCTTAGTAAACTACTATTTCAAGGTTCCGTTTGTTTATGGTGACTGTACCCCTTTAAATTTCCATTTCATTTTTGCGTCATTTTTTATGATTCGTTCATGATTCATTTATGCCAAGCCAAATGTAGCAATATTCAATATTGCTATATTTATTCAATTCAATCCTTTTCCATTCAATTTAATCTTCATAATTATTCAATTCAATCCTTTGTAATTATTCAATTTAATCCTGATTCATTTAATTCAATCTTCATATTCATTTAATTTGTTTTCTATATTCATTCAATTGAATTTCTGGATTTATTCAATTCAATTTCTAATTTATTCAATCCAATTCTATATTCATTCAATTCAATCCGTCGTTATTCATTCAATCCGACGCTTTCGTTTATTCAATCTGGGGGTCTGGGTCAAACGGCAAAATTTGAGCAGGGTACTGGGACCTATGTTCAAGATGGCGGATACGGAAAGCCTTTTTGATGAAGATTCTGAGGTGAAGAGTTTCTTTGAGCATGTGATAAGCAGGACCCAGGAAATTATAAGTCAGGTTTCATTCATTAGCAGCGAGGACCATGTGTCTGAGGTGTTAATCCATATAGATCTGTTAGAGAGAACGGTAAAATTACCAGGTCAGTTGGCGAATATAGTAACAGACGAAACTGACGTAAAACAGTTGGATGATATAAGACTGGTGTTTTCTGAATTGCTTGAAAAGTTTCTCCAGCACTTTGGAAACAGTTCATCGAGGCCATCGCGACTTACATCTGCCCCTTTGCCATCAGTAAAGAATGGACGCCCGGGTAGACCATCGATAGATATTGCCCCTGAGGTGCTAGAGGATCTAAGAGGGCTAGGCTTCACGTGGGAAAAGATTGCCAGGATATTTGGAGTATCTCGTTGGACAATAATGCGCCGTGTTCGTTTATTTGACCTAGAATATTTATCTTCCTTTAGCACCATCACTGATGAAGAAATAGACAATATCATTCGTAATTTCATTGCACGACATGGGTCAACTACAGGCGAAACATACCTCCGAGGACATTTCAGGGCAATGGGGTATACTGTACAAAGACGGCGAATCAGAGAGAGCCTAAACAAAGTAGATCCGAGGAACAGAGCATTGCGATGGGGTGCTCTGGTGTCACGAAGAGTGTACTTTGTTCCGTGGCCAAACTCGTTGTGGCACTTAGATGGACATCACTCATTGATTCGCTGGGGATTTGTGATTCATGGCTGCATTGATGGCTATTCGAGAAGAATTATTTTCCTTCATTGCAGCACAAATAATCTTTCCTCAACAGTTCTTAGTCTTTTCGAAAGTGCTATAGAACGAGATGGCGGACTGTGGCCTTCCCGTATCAGAGTAGACTATGGTGTGGAGAACACTGCAGTATGCGATGCGATGGTTGCAACTCGTGGGGAGGGAAGGGGTAGTTTTATTGCTGGCTCATCAACAAGAAACCAAAGAATCGAAAGGCTTTAGGGGGATGTTTTCAGATGTATTTGCCACATCTTTTACTACACATTTTATGCAATGGAACAAACTGGTCTTTTAGATGTAGAAAACCCTGTTCACATGTTTACACTGCAATATATCTATTTAACAAGGATAAACTGTGCTCTATCTGAATGGATGGCCTCTTTTAATGATCATCCAGTTCAAACTGAGCACAACTGGTCTCCAAATCAGATGTGGTTAAATGGAATGATGAATCCATGTAATCCACTTGCAGTTGGTAATCTTGATGATAACCCTGAAGACATAACATTTTATGGTGAGGATCCCGAAGGGCAAACACCCCTTGAAGAGTCTGACAACAATGTTGAAGTTTTTCCTGCTCAGGTATTAAACATCAACAATCATGAACTGACAACCCATTTAGCTAACTTAATTGATCCTTTGCAAGAGTCATCAAACTTTGGCATGGACATTTATGCAGATGCTCTCAAAATTGTTGTACAGAAACTCGGGCAACTTAACTTATGATGTTGGCCCTTTCCCTTTTTTGTTGTAATAACTAACTAAAGTAGAAATGGGAGGGGCTGTTTTCTTTCCTAAACACTCGAAAGATTCCTTTTCATGTTTCAGATGGTTTAAAAACAATATGAGTTTATTATAACCTAGCCTCAACAATGAATGTTTATGCAGTGATAGATTATTACATATTTATGAAGTAGGAGGAAATTCAAGGTCAACCTTGCAGTGTCTGTCCACTACATTTTAATGTTCAAGGCGGCAACTAACACTTTCAGCAGTGTAGCAGCTTTCGTAA